>JBBYHQ010000017.1:1155809-1183421 GCA_038382645.1 Spergularia azorica
TACTTTACATACTTAGACTATTACCGTTCTCTGTGGATACGAACCTTACTTGCCTATTACTACGTTTTAGGTTAGTACTGAGATTTTATATTTGTGGGCATACGACTTTAGCCTGTCAGGACTGCATCTTTCTGAACTGAACTGATCTGATCTGAATGATTCTGATCTGATCTGATCTGATTTGAATGACTCTAAACTGAACTGATCTGATCTGAATGTGTTAAAATTTTGATTGAATTTCAACAAATTAGCATCAATTATGGACCAAATATATTGATAAAAATTTGAACATTTCTCATCTGATCTGATCTGATTTGAATGACTCTGATCTGATTTGAATGATTCTGAACTGATATGAATACTACTTTTATTAAGTCCTATCAAACAGAGCCTTAGAGGTAAAGTTACTACTAGGATATATACGATGTAATATTGATGAAATCAATGAGAAACATGTAGACGAATATTCGATGAGGAAATCCGAAACTTCAAAATTTCCACAGCGTATCATTGTTTCTCCCCATGAACTATTCATGGTACAATCCTCCCAAATTTTTAACATTAGTTATACAAGTTTTGCAAGCTTTTGCGATGACTTTTAGGTCACAAGATTGAAAGTACCAAAGTAAACCTCTCAAATATCTTGTATTATTGTATATTGATAATGGATTGAGATCCCCTGGAGTTGAAAAATAACTCTACACGGTAGAGTTTACTTAAAAAGGAAAAATAACTCTATCATGTGCATTTATCTCTTATTTTCATGAATATATTTTCAGTTATATTTTCCGTTTATAGTAAGCTCTACCAACTCTATGAAAAAATAACTACAGGGGATCTGAATCCATTGATAATATGTTAAAGCAACCATAATATTGTATTATCAGCTATTATATTGTTTTGATAGGTCCATTGCATTTAATAATCGTATTTTGCCTTAAAGAAATCATCTTAATGCATTGCATTTTATTGCCTTGTGAACAGAAGTTGAACCATCACAACGTAAAATTTGCTAGCTCGTAATCATTTCATTTGGATTCTGATATACTACATACTTTATAAAATATTCTTTGAAAGAAACTTAGTTTTATAATGTATAAACATTACATGCGCTCTTTTGAAATTAAGTTAACACTTGCTCTAAATAGCTAAAAAAATGTAACTGAATTTTCCTACCCAATTCAAAGGCTACCCGAAAATATCTCATGCTGCACAATTACACAACAAATTATGGAAAAAAAAAAGAATTAGGAGAATTTCTTACCGATCTTGCTTTTCTTCATATTTCCTCAATTCCAGCTACATTTCTATCTCTTCTATTCTTAGTCTTTGTTCTCATTCTCTCTCTCTCTCTCTCTCTCTCTCTCTCTCCCCCCCCCTTCCACCTCTTTGGTTAATCCCATATAAATTATTGTGTTTGGCTTCATACCATCTCTTTTGCAAGATCGGCCACTCTTATCCATTGTTACCCCTGTAAAGGGCGGGGAATACTGCCCTTTACAATCCTTTCATGGCTCCTAAAGGACATCAACCGCGATTTATGGTTCTTTTGTTCATCTCCCTTCACATTATCACATCCTATAGTTCCCCATCATCATCATCATCATCTGACGTAAACTCCCTCTTAAAGTTTAAAGAATCCTTGAAGGATGACAATGGAGCTGTAGCAAGTTGGAGTCCTTCCATTTCGCCATGCTTTGGAAACATAAATCATTGGGCAGGCATTATATGCTCACGTGGTGGTAATATATGGGGATTGAGGCTTGAAAACATGAGATTATCTGGGTTAATAGATGTTGATTTACTGACGGAATTACCAAGGTTGAGATCTATTAGTTTTATTAACAATAGTTTTGGTGGACAACTACCTGATTTTAAGAAGTTGAAACCTTTAAAGTCACTCTTTTTGGCTTACAACAACTTTGAAGGGTCCATTCCTCCTAATGCCTTTGAGGGCATGAGGCGCTTAAAGAAAGTTCACTTGGAACATAATAAGTTTAGTGGTAAAATTCCAACATCATTAGAGACATTACCAAAACTTGTAGAGTTATGTCTTAATGGAAACAATTTTCAAGGTGCACTTCCAGATTTAAAGCTAAGTACATCTATTCAAGTTTTTAATGCCTCCAATAATCAATTTGAAGGCCCTATCCCAAATAGCATTGCGAAATTTGATGCTAGTGCTTTTGCAGGTATATATATCATATCTTTCACTTTATATATGGTTATAATAAACAGTTCACTGCAACATATGACAGAAAAAACGAAATGTTTGGTCATTGAAATCAACCTATCTTGTACTACATTGTCAATGGATAAATGCTCATAATATGAAAGTTTGGCTTGTAAAGGGCAATAATTTCAATTAAATTATGAAATACTCATCTGTAATTAATATTCTAGATCTCTTAGACGCATATTTAAAATTTTATGATTACTTTACTTTTGATCATTTTAATTTCTTTAATAGGTAACAAAGAATTATGTGGACCACCTTTGGAGGCATGCTTGCAGAACTCTAATAGTCAAAATATAGCTGCACCATCACCACAACCATCTATATCAAATAAGTCAATTTCCATTATAGCCATAGTACTTGGAATAATAGTTGCAATTATTTTGGCAATCATGATCATTATAATGGTTCTTCATAGTCGAGACAACGAAGACAAGAGTGTCGGTCCATCCACAATATCGAATATACCAAGAAAATCACCAGCGAAAGACAACGAGCGTGTTGATGAAGGTTCACAAAGGAGTACAACGAGTGTTGCTGCTAGAAATAAGAGTGAAAATGGGAAGCTGACGTTTATAAGGGAGGACACCGAGAGATTTGACTTGCCAGACCTATTGAAAGCTGCAGCTGAAATATTGGGAAGTGGATGTTTTGGTTCTTCTTATAAGGCAACGTTGAACAATGGCAATGCAGTAGTTGTGAAAAGGTTCAAAAGAATGAACAATGTGGGGAGAGATGAATTTCAAGAGCATATGAGAAGGTTAGGGAGGTTGTCACATCCTAACTTGCTTCCACTTGTGGCTTATTATTACAGAAAGGAAGAGAAGCTCTTCATAACTGAGCCTATGGAAAAAGGAAGTCTTGCAGTTCTTCTTCATGGTATTCTCTTTATCTATGGTCATTTTAAGGAGTTAATTTTCACTTCCACACACATTCTTAATATACTCAATAACTTTTTTCTCGGAAAAAAAATATAATGTGGTGTGTGGATTTGTCAAAATTTGTTCTCGAAAGGGATATAGTCAGTTATCTGCCTTTATTTACTTATATTACTATACAACATCACAAAAATGAATACTATAATAATTAGTTTCATCTGGACTATTATGTAGCTTTTTGGCTTCTTAATACTAATATAATTTCCATTACTGTAGGCCAAACTCGAGGAAAACCAACATTAGATTGGCCAACACGACTAAAGGTGATCAAAGGAGTAGCAAGGGGTCTCTCTTACTTATACAAGGAGCTTCCTGTTTTAGTCGCACCTCATGGGCACCTTAAATCATCCAATGTTTTACTTAACAATTCATTTGATCCCGTGTTAAGTGATTATGGACTAATACCTCTTATCAACCAAGAAAGTGTGCAAGAAATGATGGTAGCATACAAGTCACCTGAATATTTCAATAATGGTCGCATCACTAAAAAGACTGATATTTGGGCTCTAGGAATCTTAATTATAGAAACGTTAACGGGAAAATTTCCATCATCTTATTTACAACAAGGGAGTGAAGTAGATATGTCAACTTGGGTGACATCTGTGACTAGTGAAGGGTTTGATAAAAACATGGGGCAAATAAGAAATAGTGATGGAGAGATGCAAAAACTATTAAAAATTGGGATGACATGTTGTGAAAGCAACGTCGAGAAAAGATTGGATATTAAGGAGGCGTGTGAAAGAATAGAGGAGGTACGAGAGCGTGACAATGGTGATGATTTCTATTCTACATATGCTAGTACCGAAGCAGACATGCGATCTTCTAGAGGAATGTCCGATGATTTTAGTGTGATTATCAATTAATTCATTCCTACGTAACTCCTTTATCAAAAAAGGCTCTTCATTTCATGACTCATTTGTACAGAAAAAAAGCTCTCTTAATGCATGTCTTCCCATTTCCAAGTTTTTTAAGGAGTTACATTGTCGAAGACAACATTAAGAGCTTGAGGTTTTATTCCATAAATTTTGATCGGGCGGATTTATTCCTTTACATTTAGTTTTAGCCTTCTAATTTAGAAAATACATTGGTAAATTTCAGCCAGGTCCTTTTACCAAATACCACATTTGGTGGTTTCTTCTCATGTTAACTCCTTAAAATAGTTGCCTAAATAGATACAGGTCTTGATAGATGAAATTTGATGTGAATACCATCACTCAGTTTAACGCAAAAGTTTGAGAATTTAATTAAGAGTTTTAAGTCGCTTCTAATATGTTCATTCTATTTGGAGTTTTCTGTCTATTCCTTGGTAATTAGGTTATTTGATGGTAATTTACGACTTATAGCAAATCACAGTTGTTGCTATGCCACATACCAAAAAAATTAAATTAAAAAACTAGTATGTATAGTAATACACCTTTAAAGTCGTATAATAGAGTATCAAAAATGAAGCTAGCATTGTATGGCCATAGTTGTTAATCCAAAATTTTGGTATTCATTATCAAGTTTTATGCATAGGAAATGTAAATATTTAGATTCATTGATTAGTTGCAAGTGGCAGACTTATTCAATTCACTAATCACGAGTGAAATAGGGTCAAAACAAGGTACCCAATATCGAAATTGCCAACTTTAAACTTGTACTTAACCCGAAACAACCAAGATGCCCTATTTACTCAAAAAGCAAGGGTACTGAAAGTAGCGTGTTCCTTGTGTTGAGTTTCGTTCGTAATTTTCCCATTTCGAACAATAAAAAACTTCAATGATGAGAAAATTCATAAAAATCACGAATTAGTGAACAAGCAATCCTTAAAGTAACAAGACTAACAACTAACAAGTAATTACCTGTGTCCATCTACTATAGGTGGGTAGCAATTATACAATTCAAATTCTCAGAACAAGTAACTACCCGTATTTTCTTGCAACCTTTTAAAACGATTTCGAATATTAGAAAGTGAATATTTCGAAGGAAAAGTAATTATTGGTCACGAATTTAATTCCAAAAAAAAAAAGAAAAACAAAACCCGGTTACTAGTGAGACCCTGATTCTCACGACATTTTTTCATCTTCTCCAAGAAGATTCCTCCCCCGCCACTCTCTGCCGCCTTTGCACTACCCGTGTAAGTGTTGTTTTTTTTTCATCTCCTAATTCCTACCCAGAAATTTTAGATTTGTTAATAGTTAATATAGCTATCAAAGTAATGATTTTTATGCTATCATAGTTGTTTATTAACATCTCAATTGAAGTGGGTATTTTTCAGATTTTGTTTTAAGTTATTATTATTGATGAGAATGTGTTAAGTGGTAATTGTAGGTTTTCTAGTTTGTACTAAGAATGTTTGATGGTTATGAGACTTGTTGAATAAGCTTTCATTTCATGTGGTTACCTTGATAATTTTTTGGTAGATTGAACTAGTGTGGGAGTTAGGGTTTGATGATGAAATTGGGAATTCTTAATTAATCGAGATACATCGTAAATTATACGATTAAGGGTTCGAGGGTTCAAGTAGGACTATTTTGAGAGATATATTGTTCATGATTAAGGAGTGTTTAAAACTTTGAAGATTTGGATAGTGGTTTGTGTGTTCTTCTTAAATTAGATGGACTGTGCGTATTTGGTGGGGAATTATTACCGAGGCGAGGTCTATGTTTGATGTACACTTGTGAGTTGCTGATGAATAATAAAGACATTGAAAATTTCGAGTAGCCATTGAAGATAAAGTTTTCTCATTTGAGGTTACTTACACACTTAGGCCGATATATAAAAAGTTCTGCGATTTTCATGTGGATAAAGTGGCTATAAGATATGAATAAGAGCATGATCCACGATATAGTTAATATGGTAAGTGGGTGTTTAGTTGATGCGGATGAGTGGATATTTAAACGGATGTAAGTGAGGTTTAGTATTGGGTCATATACCGGTGGGTACTTAGGGAAATGGGAATGTCATTGGTTGCGAGACTTTATTGTTATGATTGTGAATCTGTGATTAGCTTGGGTTTATACTTGAAGTTCACAGGAGATGAAAGAAAAGGACCTTACCTGTTTAATCCGGCCCTGGAATAAGCTATTATTAGTATCTTATGGGATGTCTAAGACAGTGATGGACATAATTTGCGTTGTTCTAAGCTGTGGATTGCATGTGAGGGAAACCAAATTTTGGTGAAACACTACGGGAACTATACACATTCGAGGTGGGCTTTTTCTTTAGTCAAAAGGTTTAATGTATACTAAAGAGAGTTATTAATGAGTGAAAGTTTCATACGAGGTTTGTGATTGATATTGAACGGTTACTGAGACAAATGTCTATTGTTTTTATCTCTCAAAGCTCATATATTTGGATTGGGTTATATGGGCATAGATTCCTATTCTAGAATGGATATCTGGTAAGTAGGGTGACTAGAGTACTCTAAGTTCAACAATTGTGACACATATATCGTATTTGAAAAGTGATGCTTTATATTTTAATACCCTAAGTGTTGAAATCCAATTGGGGATAAGTGACATTTGCTAGAATTTGAGTTTTTTCTAGTTCTCATTTGTTATGAAGAGTATGAAAGTGGTATAGTACTTGGAGATGCGATTTAATATATTATGACCTAAGTAGTAGTTAGTACTATTTGATGACGTATGAATGCAGCTTGTGGCTAAAGTGTTTTGATTTGGTTTGGACAATGTTACTTAGTGATGAATTGATGATAAGGACTTGATGTATGGGAATAGAAAAAGTTTTGATGTTTTTCTTACGTTCTTGTGACTTATTTGTATGTTTACCTCAAACCGTGGCATTGTATTTGTTTTGAATTACTATCCTGCTAACAACGGGTTAGCAAAGTTTATTGTTTCCAAATTTTATAGATAAGCAGGGGCAGGGAGTAAAGCCTTTGGTTGAAGATATGTATTTGTTGACATGGTTTTCATTTGTTATAGTCTTTTTATTATTTTATTTTTCTAAAATCTGGGAAATTTATTATTGGGTTTTTTTTTTCTTTTGCTGAAATTACTGAAATTGGTCTGCTTGTTTTAGTGTAGAATCAAATGTAGGATATATATATATATATATATATATATATATATATATATATATATATATATGATTGAATGAACATACTCCATATTTGATCAGATGGGATTGTCATTTCCGCGATTCTGTTTACTTTCTTCATTCGTTCGTATACTTGTGTTGTTCTATTTTTCGTGTTGATTGTTTTATGTGGCGGTTCATGTTAACCGACTCCAAATCATTTCTAGACTAGAGCTTTGTTGTTGGTATGGTTTGGTAACTTTGGTTCATGTCAGACGACCCCAGATCCTATTAGCAATATGGCTTTGTTTGGTTGTTTAGTTCCTTTGCTTTGGTGTTGTGGCTATTTATTAATTGATTGTTGATTTGTTGCTGAATATTACATGGTTGATTGTAAAAATTATGCAAAGTTTGTGGCTTTCATGACCTTATCAAAGCGGAAGTATAACCGGTTCTTGTAACTTGTGTATTTATAATGTTATTATGGTGTTGTTGCTTCTGTTTTTGTTGATGACCCTGCTTTTGCCATTACTTGGATAAATGACCTTCTGTATGTGATTCTGTTGTTCGGATGAACAGTTTAGTTGCTTTAATTCAAGTCTACAATAACTAGCGCATTTCTGGGGTTGAAATGGCAGACGAAGCAAGCAGAACGGTGGGTTATTTTATTTGCTGCAGTGTTTCCATCATTCTTGCAGATTGCACCTTTTTTTTGACAGTTAGAAATTGTCATTGAGATGTTACTGGGTTTCATTTTCTCCTGGTAAATGCTGATGTGAGGCTTGTGTTTTGCAGGCATTTTTTGAGATTCAAGGACGTATGATTGAGACTACAGCAAAACTTAAACAGGTTAGGCTCAGCTAACTCTACCCTTCAGGCTACAGTACAGAGGAATCTAGAAAAAGTCAATATCTTTCAGCGTCAAATTTGAGTTCATTGATTACCAAATTTTTATTTTAAGTTTGTCCTCAATTACATCATTGAAAAAAGTTGATGAATTTTTAGGGGAGACACCGTAGTTACCTTGCTTGAATATTTGAGCCAGGCCAAATTGCTGTCTGATTGATCTGATGATTGATGTATATCCCTGCCACTATTCGCCAGGTTGGGTTGTTGAGATAAAGTCTCTTGCCCCTGCTTATTATTTGTCACGTTTGTATAATGGCACTGGAGTACTGGACTGAGAATGAGAGCTGGGAGGGAGCGCAGTGGCCCAAATATGATAGAAGATGATAATTCTGAATGGGAGGGGTGATTTCATTTTTTATATGTAAAACTAAAGCCTGGTTATAAAGAGTGACCCATTTTCAATGGGAAAAACATCTCTTTTTAAGGTGATAACACTAAAGAGAAAGGGTGTCATATTGTGAGGAACTTACAATAGCAACAATTATATCTCCCTTAATCTCTCAGACTCTGTGATGGCTAGGGAGAGGATTTTGTTTTGTCATTCTTGGAGATTATTTGAAGAGTGGAGACGGACCAACTTGGTGATAATGTTATGCTTTGGTTAAAGGATAAGAATGGGGCTTTTTCTATCAAAGGGTTATGTAACACTTGTTAAAAGGGGATAAGGATTTGACTTCTCATCCAAGGCTATTTGGGGTTCAAAGGTTCCACCTAAAGGCACCTTTCTTTTGCAGAGGTATAGCATTTGTTCTCCAGAGAAAGAAACAATTGATCACATTGTGCTCTTTTATTCTCTAGAGTTGCTTTTGTGGCATTGCACCCTTTCTTTGTTCGGGATGTGTAGGCTCTTACCTCTTACACTGAAAGATCTCTTAGTAGCTTGGAGTAGAAGCTTGAAGAAATCGTGGATTGTGGAGGTGCGGTAAATAGCACCAAAAACAATTTGGTGGTATATCTGGATGGTGAGGAATCAACAGACTTTTGAAGGAAAAACATGTACAACCGAAGCAATCCGGCTTCAATTTTTGGGACTGATATATTTAGTGTCAACTTTTGCATTCAGACAATAGCTTATCTTTTGTTGATTTTGTAGATGAGACGTTTCACGATAATTGAGGGAGTGATTGCTCTTTAAGCTATATGCCCTCCTTTTGTTTATGAGTGACATTCTCTTAGTGACTTTCTGATACAATTATTTTCGCCTTTCCAAATAATATAATCATAGCTACTTTATTACCCACTGGGAAAATTGCTGCTGATTCGATTTTACATTATATACATAGTGAAAATCAAGGAAGAATCTGTAACTACGTTTTTCTTTCCGCGTCAAAAGCAGTGAAGTTTATGAAGCATCTTTCTTTTCAAGTACACTTAAAGTATAATGTCGCTTACATGCTGTTAGGCAAGCAGACACCTTGCAACCCCTCTGCAACACTTTTTTAATCTTTTTTTTCTTGTCTGATATGGGTCCATTAATGATTGCAGGTGATGACTCAGATCCACACAAAGGAAGTTGAAAAGAAGCGTGCGTATCTAACATTAGAGGAGTTGCAATCTATGCCTGATGATACAAATACCTTCAAATCTATAGGTAAATTTAAGAATAGTAGGTGTGTTTTATAGTTTTATATTTGGTTTCTGCTGCAAGGTTTTTTTTTTTTTTTTTTAATATATTTGAATATACATTTTAGGAATTAGAACTATAGTGTTTTTTGGAACACTTAGTGATCGACCTGATATTGAAATAATATGATAGGTTCATTCATTAAAAAAAAAAACTTTGTTGGAAAAAGCAGATGTTGGATAGGAATCGAAAATGCAGGCCCACACTTCCGAGTCTCTCCAGTGTGGGGTTGTGAGGCCTTTTTTTTTCCAGTGTCGTGTAGAATTAAGAAATCTACAGGCTTTGTATAAAGAAGAAGCTTAAAGTGAACCATTTTCACCAAAAAATCATTTCTCCTATCTCACCCTTTGCTACTATTGTTTATATTCCTGGTTCTCAGGAAGGGCGGAAGAAACTGTATGGTTGAGGCTGAGAGGCTTTTTCATGCTCTGTCGCTTTGGTTAAATGGGTAGGGTGTGGAGGGCTGGAGGCAACCGTGGTCTATGGATGGGGAAGCTGGGTGAGTTTATGTGAGGTGTTGTAAGGGGAGGATATAGAGAGTAAATGGTTAGCCCCTGAGGGTACTCGCCGGAGATAAGTGATGCCTCTTGGGCTAATTGACAGATAGACTGAATGAGGGGAAATGCGGGGTTTGGTGAAAATCTTTGGTATGAAATATTGATGGAAACCAAGTTGCACATCTAAGTAAACTGGATGAGTGGATTCTGTTTTCCATGGGTTCCACTGTGCCAATGTATCTGTCCCTTGCTGTTAATTATGTTTTCCTGTTTCTCAAGATCTATACCTTATGGTGTTTTTGTTGCCCATGTTTTGCAGGAAGAACGTGAGTTCTGCACACAATGCGGATAAGCTTACATTGTCTTGGCTTGCCTATCTTGGTGATTAATACTCTTTAAACTAACTTACTGGCCCTTCATGGTTCTTGTATTGCTAAACAGTTTTGTTCTGGAACCAAAGTCGGACTTGATGAAAGAGCAACAGCAGAAGTTTAGTGATAGTGAGACTGCAATTGCATCTTTGCTGGTATGTACCTTTAACTTCGTCTTTTTCCTACAGTCATACATTTCAGGAACTGCTTCTGGTTTTAGCTGACATTTTTTGGGATTTTTTTGGACAATCACATTTCCAGCTATGTTAATTCTAGTGGTAGTGGAGGTTATGTTGTTTCTGTGGTTTTGTGATGATTCTATTCTTTCTGTCGGCAGACCTCCAAAGAGTACCTGGAGAAGCAGATTGGGGAAGTGGAGAACAACCTGAAGGAGCTGCTACAACAAGACCCTGGTCTGGCCCGTCAAATCATGTCCCTTTCAGTAATGTAAAACTCACTAGGAATGTTATCAGCATTCCACTGGTAATCAGAATATGTTTTAGAACTGCATGTCGAGAATTTCAAATTGATTTCAGGAGTAATTTTCATGAAAATATCAGAAAACTTTTTTTCTTCGTTCTCTGCCTTCTGTGAGCTTTGTCTTTTATATTCAGCCAAGTAACAGTTCTGAAACCAATTTTGTGAAGTTTCTTATGCTGTATGACCTAGTATAGTTCAAGCTATAAATTTTTGACCAGTTCGAGAATGGATAAGAGAACTTCGGGTTTGTTTGGATTTAGTTTGCATACAGATATGTCCACTATGCACACTATTATGTCATAGCAATATTTGGGTAATTTATTTGTTTGCGCTGTCACCACTCTACCTGCTATTACACACTTGATAATAACATCAGTACATGAAAGAGGGGTGAAGGTGCCAGACTAACTGTCTAACTAGAGCTCCTTGCAATCTTATGTTAAGTGTCAGGCTGATCCTCCTTCCTGTAGGTGACGATATGCTCCCAGAGCCCATATCGGGAAAGAATTCCGATATAAAGAGTAATGTAGGCTGCAGTTCCTCATGAATACTCCAGTCATTTCCTGTAATACTTCATAGTTTGAAATGATGTCTAAAGAGATACTTAAAGGGTAATTTTATTCTTTTTTGAACCAAATACCTGTTGAGGAAAGTTCCCGTCTCCCGTTTGTGAATTGATTAGTAGTCTCACTGCCCTTTCTATGGGTATTGCGTCCACACTCCACTGTCACAATTAGAACTGTTACTATGGAGCTCCTAAGTAATAAATTTACTTGATGATTTATATACTACCAAACAGTAAAATATTAGAGGAAATACTTCTGTTAAACATTTATACAAAAGCCTTTAAGCTCCCATTTTCTTAGAACAAATCAGATGAAAATATAGTAGTACTCACTTGTCCTGCTTTGATAAGAGCCAACAGAGCCCATGAAGTTTGCACCAAATTTGACCTTTCTCCTTCTAAATTTGTGTAAACCTGTTGCACATTCACAGCCAGTTACCTCTATTATTCACTACATAACTGCATATTATAGTTATCTCAAAAAAAGAAAAAGAAAAAAAAACAGCATATCGTAATTGCAAAATTTGTGAAATGACTTATTGTTATATGGAGTATCAATGTGTCATCTGGTTTATTCGCATCGAAAACAAAAGGCATGACTTCTGGTTTATATAACAATAGATTTTTACCTAATGCTTAACACAATTTTGGTACCTTGTTTGTGCTAGAGAGGTAACTTTCTCCCCATCCACCATCAGGCAACTGCTTTGATAGCAAGAAGTCACAAGCTTTGCGCAATGCTGGGCAATTGTGATAGTTCTTCCCACAGGCTGTAAGTGCCTCTATGGCAAACCATGTTCCATAGGTGAAACAGATCCCCCAATTCCCATACCTGCATGAAAGGAAAAGAAACAGTAATGATCATTCCTCTTTTAAGACTCTCCTAGGCAATCCCGACCAAGTTGATGGACGTGTTTTGGGTAAGACTATATTATGGTAGGACGTGGTTTGTTATGTCGGGGTTAGTTTTTGAATACTCACTTTGAACCTTGAATCCTAACCTGGTCACACATTAGGACCACCATACCTATATTTTCATTTGACCAGAAAAGCAAGAACAAAGTAAGAGGAACACTCACCAAGAGCCATCAGGGTTTTGAGTCCTATCTATGTAGCTGGTCCCTTTAGAGAGACATCTTTCGATTTCATTTGTACGATGTCCAGGGTATATTTTCTTGAAGAGTGCCAGAGCTTGGATTGCTGAGGAAGTGCATTCAACGTACCTAAAGGTTTCATATTTTGTCATAAGGTAATAACTTTGGACGTCTTTGCTACTTCTCAGTATAAGTTTGTATTAATAGGCTGTTATGTGGAGCTTACTCTATTTCAATCATGGCATCTTCGTAGAACTCCATAGGATTGAATTTCTGAAATTGTGTTCAAAGCTTAGTTTAGTTATTTGCTACACAGATTTAGTATTTAGTTGACCATAATCATCAGTTGAATATACCTCCAGCCAGCGGAAAGATCGGTTAGGCTCCCATCCAGGGTAGCCTCCATTGCCACTCTGTTAAAAATAACGAAGAAAATTATTAAAGATTATAACAAGGAAGTCTAATATGTAAGCAAACGAACTAAAGGGCCAATTGAAGCCATTAAAGTTGAATTTTATGTTTCAGTTGTAAAAGAAAGTTGTCTAACTTGCCTGTAGGTAAAGAAGGATGTTTACAGCATCATTCAGGCACTCCACTTCAAGTTTATCCCCCACTAGTTCGGCTGGCATTTGGGAGAGTAGAAGTGCAGCCTATGAAAGTAAGATAAAACTATCAAAATTGTGTTGAGAAACAAAAAGGTTTAAATCATTGATTGATGTCAAACATACATCAGCATAGGCTTTAGGTTTGGATTGTTCTTTGTTGACATTCTTAAGTTTTAACTAATACTTGAACACAGCAGAAGTATTCTAAGAGTTTCTAAGGAAGTGAGAAAGGGAGTAGTAGGAGATTAGAAGTTGAAAAAATAATTTAAGAAGTGAGACATTGTATTAGTTTTGTGAAAAAATGGCAGAACTCATTTGAAATACCTTCAGCCCTTCTGCTGTGCAGTCAGACACCAGCCACCCATGATCTCGCGTTGAGAACGTCCAGCCTCCTTTAGATATATGTCTGTACATCTGTTTGAAGTTTCCAGAGGGATTTTCTTTGACCTAGTTTTAGAGAACACGTCAAAATTCGTCAAGTGGTGTCCTCAAGTTTATGCACCATGTGATTTAACTTTAGGGGTATAAAAAACCCTGTACCAAAAACATGAAAAGTTACCTGTGAGGCTTTGATATAATCATGTACTTTCTTGAGTGTTGGTGCAAACTCATGTGTGAGACCACTTGCCACAATGGCTTGGGTTCCGAAGGCTGCATCCCACATTTGAGAACCAAAAGTCTTCTCCCACCATAGTTTACAAAACTAAGGTTCAATAATATTTAACATTGTAATCAGCCTACAGTTCGAAATACTTGATCTTATTGCTGATAAATAGTACCTGCATTTTCATTCCATCTTCTGCAAGCCAAAGGTAATCAGGGATTCTGGCCAGATGTTTCTTGTATGCTTCAGAATTCGGATCTTCCACCCAGCATGCAAGCAAACTGGGAGCCTGCACAAGCTTTATCTGGTAAGCAAGATGTTTTTAGGTTATGAAACTGTAAGTGGTATACTAGTGTAGCGTAATGCTATATAACCTTGATTACTGAGCCAATGCAGAAGTATCTGCTGTTGATGTCCTCATAGTGTACGTTGTCCATTATGATTTTCATCGCCTTATCTCTCAGCTTTGAGAAGGGCCAACAGTTGAGGATTGGCTCAGCAAAGTGGTGAAGGAAACCCCACAGAATATCTTGCACCAGGGGATGTGAATAGTAGAGATCCTCCTGTGAAATGCAGATGATTTCAGTATGTTGACTGCATAGAAACCCAGGTACCTTCATCTAATGCTTACCTTTGCGCACATATTTCTGGTCTTATTCCAATTTATCTCATGATAAGGTTGAATGTAGAGCTCCCTTCTGAGTGACTTAACCAGTTCTGTGATTGGACCGACAAATTTCTTGCCATATAGGTATGACATTGGCATATATATCAACCTACAGTAGGCCATTAACTTGCCTGCAAGTGAAATTGTAGGCCAACAAAACATGTGTTGGGGATTTTTCTTGAATTCAAATAGTGAACGAAATGATAGTGTGATAGGAGACTGGATAAAATTACTGCAAGGTCTTGAGGACCTGGATGTATAGGTAAAAACCGAGGGAGTAGCGATAGCTCAGGCGGTATAGGGTTGCATCCTTCCCATTCATACACTCCAAGCACCTACATTAAAGCAGAAGGTTGAACTTTATTTTTGTTTTGTTCTGTGTATGTGTGAGAGAGAGAGAGCGAGTAATACAGACTAACCGTGAGCCAAAACTTCCCCCAGGATGGGATGCTAATGGCACCACCATGATCTAGGATCCATTGACGGCCTCTAGCGATAGCGTTATCTTCACCACCATCAGGGCCTTCTCCTAGCAACCTTAGTGTAATGTAGTTTAGTGCTGAGCCAAACATGGTGCTGTGGCTTTCTATGTGAAGTCCCCATCCTCCATCCTCGTTCTGCCAAATAAATTTGTTTTTGCACATTTTTCAGCATCTTCTAGGTTCCTCCCAATATGTAATTCTCAGTCAGTTCCTTTGGATTGTTACAAGTTTAGTTTGAATTTTCTCTCACGTATTCAAACCAAACAAACAGAACGATTAACAATCCAAAAGAATGGAGGAGTATAAGACAATATGTCTACTGTATAGGGTTCAGGAGGAGGTTGCAGTACCTGGTGGTTATAGACATAGCGCTTCATCTCCTTCTGGTGTTCAGGGGATAAAATGGTGTTGATTGCTCCAGTAATATGTAGGGCTATAACCTAAAACGTCTCCCTTATCAAAGTTAGTTATTCTGATTTTCTTAAGAACCTTTTTACTCGTTAAAAGTTTGAGCTAGATGATCCTATAATCGGAAAAAGAGTGAGTCTTTTATAAGTGCACATTTTTTATTGTCAAGTTATACTAGGTAGTCAACCAATAGGCCAAAACTTGTCACTTATTGCGAATTTTATAGGCAATTAGAGACACGGCATTGCAGCGAGTATTCTGAGAAAAATTGGTCTATTAATGTGCACGGTTGCGGCTAAAAGCTTAACGTCAATCGGACTTACAAGAAGAGGGAGGAAATATAGTGGGCCTGCAGATTCGCCGGGCCAATGGCCATCATGGGCCTGGAATGTAGACAAGTAGTTGATGGCCCTTCTCAGTGTTGTTGTCACTGCTGGTTTTGTGATCTTCTCATTTTCCTGCAATTTGATTGCTGGTGCCAATTCTAAACTTGGGTTCTCTTTCCTGAGCTGTTTATTATAAATCACAGTTTAGCTTCTGGTGCCACAAAAGTCGGAGTCTTGGGGGTGGGTTTTGAACTTAAAAGAGATGTCTAATTGCTTCCATCTTAATCACTAGACCGAGATTTCATTAACGTAAGTAAGGCAAGTTCTATATGTAGAAAGAAGATTTGAAGGAGAGTTTATTTTACATGGTCTTTTGGAGTTAGGAACGATATATCAGGACATTTGGGGACGGAATATTATGTCATGCTATCGAAAGTTTATTGTATACTAGTATTCGTACATTGATGTTTGATGCCTGATGTCTAGTACAGTCGTACAGACACCATATTTACCTCTTAACTTCTTCAACACGCGCACTTTATCTAGTGCCTTGTGTCTTAGGTTACAGATAAAATCATAAAATTGAACTAAATTTGTGAAAGGTAAATTGATGAACCTGCTTTCTCATGAGGAGATCAGAACTCTGCCTTATCTTGAATCTGTTCCTCTTGAATTCCTCCATCACCCTCTCGATCTCTGCTCGTTCCTGTGGTGTTCCGGCCTCAGGATCAAACTCCCAGTGTTGTCGACCAATGTGATTGTTTAAACTCACTAACCATGGGTCGTTGCCTTCAGCTATCCGCAACTTCCACATTATCAATCCGCTTATGTTACGTATAACCTAAGTCACATACGTTGTTCATTTGATGTGCTTATATATACTTTTTTGTTGGGGAGGAGGGGCAAGGGAATGGTGATCGGAAAGACGTGTTGCGCACTTGCTAGTGGTAAAAGTGTGAGGAGCACACCACTTGCTTGCTCCCCTCACAAGGTTACGCATACAAGAGCAAATATGAGGAAATCTGGAGGAAAAGCAAGGGTGTGCACTCAGCATGTGCTCAACTTTTCTCAAAAGGTTCTGCATTCTGCTTTGCATGGGAAACGTTCTGTTTTCGTCCCCTGTTGTCACGGCTTATACCGAACCTGATATCAGCTTTACAAGTTCGTTCCTGCATATTACTGATTTTCGGAAGCATAACTTTCTGACATGTACATTACCCAAGTGCCTCAAAAGAAGATTATGGCTCGATGGCCTACCCTACCTCGAATCATTGTTCTGGAAGAGTTTACTGTATCAAATAGACGTGTTCCTAAATCGAAATCATTTCAAGGTTTGCCTGTTAATACATCCTACGGAGTAATATTTTTACAGACATATGATGTATGACAGTAAAAAGGGTATACAATGAATCCAATGTCAGTGATCGATGACAACCTTATGTCTTTGTCTGTCCAGCTGATCTTCCTGTCTGAAGACGACGATATTCACCCAGAGCCCATATTGGGAGAACGTTACGATAAGTAGCATAATTCAGTATGCAGTTCTTCATGAACAACCCAGTGATTTCCTGTATAAATGCAACAATTCTTGTTAGATATGGTCATTTACTCATTTGAGATAAATTTTTATACAAATCCTAAGAGCATAAATGAACCAATGTCTTTGGATGCTGTTTCGCCTTCCTGATGAAGTTATCTAAAATTACCTGTTGTGGATAGTCCCCATCTTCCATCTGCGAATTGATCAACAGTCTCACCCCTCGTTCGATGGGGTTTGGGTCCACACCCCCCTGTTGGATCAATAGACATTACAGAAGTTTACTAAGATGATCATAAAATCACAGGAAGATTGTTGCAGGATCTACTGACCTGTCCTGCTTTAATAAGAGACAATATTGCCCATGATGTTTGCACCAAATTTGATCTGTTTCCTTCTAAATTTGTGTAAACCTGCTTCACCATTGCAAACAAATTTCTTTTCCATTCAATAACTTCACAAAATCGCGGTTGCAAATCACTGTACACTGAGAAAGGGGAGGAAAACATAGGGCATGAGTTCGACAGTTGACATTGTTTCATAGATTTGATATTAGCACCTTGTTTGAGCTAGAGAGGAAACTCTCCCCCCATCCGCCATCAGATAGTTGCTTTGACAGTAAGAAGTTACAGGCGTTGCGCAATGCTGGACTATTCCGGTAGTTCCTCCCAAAAGCAGCAAGTGCCTCTACTGCAAACCATGTTCCATAAGTGAAACAGACCCCCCAACAACCGCACCTGCAATAAAGAAATGAAGCAGAATGCAAAGAAGTAGAAACATTATCACTGCTCAGTAGTGTTGAACACTCTTTCTGGCATATAATGTGATTAAAAAGGAAGGAAATCAGTGTGAGAAACTAACCAGGAACCATCAGGGTTCTGAGTCTCTTCAATGTATCTCAGTCCTCTGGAAATACAGCTTTCGATTTCTTTTCCCCTGTGTGCAGGGTAGAGCTTCTTGAACAAATTCAGACTCTGGATTGCTGAGGATGTGCATTCTACATACCTGTATTATTTGAATATTTGATGCGAACATTTATCAAGCGCTCTACTAGTTTTCAGGTATTCATGCACAGAGAGAGCTGTTTTGTATAGAACTTACTCTCTTTCAATCACAGTATCTTCAAAGAATTCAGTAGGATTCATTTTCTGTAAGATCAGGTCAAACTTATAATGTAAGAAACTGCTTTACTTTCTTGATTTTGGCAGCAGTGTCAGGTAAATTACAGTAGTTATGGTAATGTGAGGTTGGTTTACCTCCAGCCAGCGGAAAGCTCGCTGAGGTTCCCATGCTGAAAATCCGCCATTTGGACTCTGAAACAAAGAACAAGGTGGTTCACAAAAACACATGAACATTCGCAAACTTCCTTATGTAATGTACAGGGGTAAGGTAGAAATTTCGGATCTTACCTGCAGGGAAAGAATGACATTTACAGCATCGTACAGGCGTTCTGGTTCAAGTTTCTCCCCCACAAGTTTGGTTTCCATTTGCGAGAGTAGGAGTGCAGCCTGTGGGAGGAAGTATTTCAAATGTAACACAGGTAGTATAATGTACAACCATTGTACTTATTCTTCACATTTCGATCATAGTGTTTATGGTGGACAATGCATGTATACTGTCCTTTGTTAAGTACCTTAAGGCCTTCGGCTGTGCAGTCAGAAACCTGCCAGCCATGATCCTGCATTGAGAAAGTCCAGCCACCTTTCGAAATATGTCTATACATCTCTCTAAAGTTTCCTGAAGGATTTTCCCTGACCTGATGTCAGAAAGAGCACAACACAGTAAACGGTGTATAGCTTAATTTTCGGTTATGATATAAACCTAAGAATTTGCAGAACTTTGAGCATTGCGCGGAAATAGCACACAGGGAGGATGTTTTGAAAGTACCTGTGAGGCTTTAATAAAATCATGAGCTTTCCTGAGTGTTGGTGCATACTCTTGTGTTAAACCACTTGCAAATATTGCTTGGATCCCAAGGGCTGCATCCCACATTTGAGACCCAAAACTCTGTGCCAAAGAAAATATTCACTGATCAGAGTTCAGTGACTTTTTTTACCAGTGTTTTTGCTGATATAATTTACCTGCATTTTCATGCCATCTTCTGCAAGCCAAAGGTAATCAGGAATTCTAGCTAGATGTTTCTTGTATGCTTCAGAATTTGGATCTTCCACCCAACAAGCTACTAAACAAACAACCTGCGTTTCAATCATTTTTGTTAGGTAAGTAACCCTTCTTTGCTGTTAAATGAGTTCCTAGAGTACTCTGTGGTAATGTAGTTCAATGGTTTAGGAGTGTGACCTTTTCCACGCAACCGATGCAGAGGTATCTGCTGTTGATGTCCTCATAATGTACGTGCTGCATTGCGATTTTCATGGCCGTCTCTCTCAGCTTCGAGAAGGGCCAACGATTAAGTACTGGCTCGACAATATGATGAAGGAATCCCCACACCATGTCTTGTACAAAAGGATGCGGATAGTACAGATCTTCCTGCAAACATATGGGGCTTAATTACCACTTTCAGACTGATATTACTATAGGATCATACAATAATTTTCTATGTTACCTCGACACTTCATATACCTGGCATTTTGCATGTACAATAATTAGATGATATTGTTGAAATACAGACTCTGAACTTATACCTGTATACATGTATTTCTGGCCTTGTTCCAGTTTATTTCATGATATGGTTGAGTGTGAAGCTCTCTTCTCAGTGACTGAATTAGTTCAGTGATTGAAACAACGAACCGTTTGCCGTATAAATATGACATTGGCATATAAACCAATCTACAGTAGCTTAGCATTTTCCCTGCATTATAACCTAGATAAGTCCATATATCGAAAATTTAGTACAGTACATGATAGTCAAAGAGAGAAAGTCTTGTATTAGACCGTCTTACCATCTTTCAGGATTTGAATCATGTAAAGTTTTACCATGTAACAACATATCATTATTTTTTCCCATGATAACTTACGGTTTTATTATGAGACTGTATGATCAGGACGTTTCATACAAGATTTTGAGTATTGGAGTAATCAGTGAAATTTTACGAGTTAGAGATTTGAACCTGGATGTATAGGTGAAATTTTAGGGAGAAACCAAAACTCTGGTGGCATAGGATTGCATCCATCCCATTCATACAGTCCAAGCACCTATTTTGAAAACAAACCAATTTGGTCATCAAAATTTCGTTTTCTTTTGGAGCAATGTCGTCTTAACAATTAAGGATGCATACATCTATACCGTTATTCTAAAAAGAAAAACACTAAGCTAGCTTTCTAGTGTAAAGAACTTATAAGAACGAACCGAAAGCCAAAACTTTCCCCAAGAAGGGATCCCAATGACACCACCATGGCCACGTATCCATTCACGGCCCCTTGTCATGGCGTTACCTTCACCATCATTTGGGCCTTCTCCCAACAACCTTAGTGAAATGTAGCAAAGTGCTGAACCAAACATGGTGCTGTGGCTTTCTATGTGAAGTCCCCATCCTCCATCTTCATTCTGTAATTATTTATTTACTGCATTTTAGTAAAATAGTATTTTTATTGGCAAAAAAAGTAATTGGTAATTCTCCTAGCTAATTAAAGTATACCTGATGATTGTAAATATAACGTTTGATCTCTCTCTGGTGTTCAGAAGATAAAACATGTGTGATATCTCCAGTGATGTATAGAGCGATTACCTAGTACGAAAAGAGATTGTTTAGAACAAGTTTAAACGAGGACGGAAATCAAATAGCGTCATCAAGTGGTATCAATTTGATCATTTTCTCAAGTGTATTTTAGATTGAGCTTTCCCTTATATTACATGACGCATGTAAAAACCTAATACTCATATTAAGTACCACCTGATGACGCCCTATTATTATCACTAGTTGTATCTCTTAAATGGCTCATGTAACTTCACTCTATAAGCCAAGTTAAAAGCATTATAGGTAGCTCATGCACTAGACCAAGTCAAACTTGACCTTACTATTCTTAATCCCAACTAATATTGGATCAGATTTATTGTATATGAGCCAATCTCACATGATCTTTAATAGATTTACTTTGCTTGAGTTTGATATGATCCGAATCCTTTATAAGATAGTTTATTTTTTCTTTCTCTTATAAGGCCGCCCTTGGAAAATAAGCTGAATCATACCGACTACACTTTCAAATTACTTTTTTCATTTTTTTTTTTTTTTTTGTAGAATTGATTTTTTTTTTAGAATTGATTTTTTCCAAGCAGACTTACAAGAGGAGAGATGAAGAAGAGTGGGCCGGCAGATTCGGCAGGCCAGTGACCATCATGGGCCTGAATGGTAGACAAATAGGTAAGTGCTCTTTTCAGTGTAATTGTTACTGCCCCCTTTGTTATCTCCTCATCCGGCTTCAATTTGATAGCTGCTCCAATCATCCCAACACTTGGTTTCTCCTTCCTCAGCTGCACATACACACAAGCATCACGAATCCAACTCGGTGTTTCATTCCGCGTCTCACTCCATATATACTTATTAAATAGTTTATACATATTCCATAGCACGTAAATTATATTATCATTCCTATCGCTTATCCCTTTTATATATGATTTCTCCATCGAATTCCAAGTTAAGAGAAATATCTATATTTAATAGGTATCAAAAATAGTACTACCAAGTGATACAAAAACATTACTTTTCGCACACTATCTTAACAAGTAATTACGTCTTTGTCCCTTGTTACTTGTTAGCCTGTCATTTAATCAAACAACTTCAAAATAGTTGCTGTCTAGACAAATATGGTATACCTGCATTCTCATGAAGACATCAGAACTCTGCTTATTGGTAAAACGATTCCTACTGAATTCCCTCCTCAGCCTCTCAACCTCGGCTCGCTCCTCCGGTGTCCCGGCCTCAGGATCGAATTCCCAGTGTTGCCTACCTACATATCGGTTCACACTTACCAGCCATGGGTCATCGTCGTTGCCTTGTGCTATCTTCAACCTCCACATTATAACTAATAGTTTCCTAAATGCTTCTTATTAACTTCTCTTTTGTGTTTAAACTAATTGGAGAAATGTATTGTGGTATGTGTGTGTTTTAAGCTAAGTAAATGGTGATTAGTTGTTACTTAAGCTAGTTAAATGTGTACTCCTTAATCTGTTGAGTTTGATGTGCTCATATTAGGGAGAGCAAAAGAATGGTGAAGTAGTCATTTCAGGAATAATTCACTCTCTAAATATGAAAACTTTTTTTTTTTTTCATTGTATATGCTATATGATATGATGGACAAATAATTAAATAGTTAAGCTTACATTAGTTCATGACCAACACCCATACTTAGAACTAGACTGTATGTCTTGGATTACAATGTTACAGGGAAGACCCTATATAGGCCGGATTACATCAGTTAATAACGGAATTAAATCACATCGAATATCATAATTGACACCAGCCAATGATAATAACTATATTTTCAAGATAATAATCTCGATTCATTTCAATTGTTGATCATGAGCTACCAGAGAGTTGAGATTTACTAGTACTCAGCCACTTTACCAGCAAAATCGAATCTTGATCATTTCACAAGCACTTCGACCAAAGTGTAAATCAGACAAGATAACACCTTCAACTTCAAAGCATTTCCAGGGATGCTTCCTGCATTGCGCTTTCATATTCAGGATTCTCTGTATCATCTGCAAAGTAACAAATTTTCTAAGCTTTTTGCATACACTATATATACATAAATCGTGTAGGCATACACTAGTTCTAAAATCTGTGTTAATTGCAAGAAATTGTAGAAACTCAATGCCATTTTCGCTTACCCTAATAGTCATTTTATTGTCATTTGTTGGTATTAATAGCACATCAGGATGACAAGACCAAAGAAGACCATCCACAAAACTTGAGAGAGAAGCTTCAGTAAGCTCATATGAATTGCGCAATTTGATCTCTCTTAGTTTATATGGAAGTCCAATATCAACATTTCTGAGCTCCTCCTCTTTTACCTTCATCTTTGCATTCCAAATTTCAAACAGAAAAATGTCAGATTTACTCGCGTTACTACTTACTAATGCGTATACACATCATATAAGACGATCAGATCAGAATCACATACCTGGAGATCAGAATAAGAACTGCACACATCTACATCTAGAAACTCAAATATGTTAGTTTTTATGAGAAATTTCTTTAGATTGATGAACCATTCAGATGGTCGACGACAGTCCACCCAATCAAAGAAATGAGCAATACAATGCGGATGCACTCTGATTATTGACAAAGTAGGTCTCAGAAACCCCTTGTACCAAAAATAGCACAGGTTTGGGGCATCAATTATAACACCTTCCATCTGTTTGCACTCGAGTACCTGCAATTTGTTCAAGGAAATGCTCTCAATCTTGGTGCATCTCAGCAGAAAACACTCCCAAAGTACTAATGTTTCCAACACTGCAAGCCCTGATGTCAGCTCCGAAACTTGATCATCTGTAATCTCAGCATAAAGAATCTCCAATTTTCTCAAATTCCTCAATGCACCCACATTCATCTTCCACGGCCACAGATTATTGTACTGATCATAGTCATCACAACAATACACGAAGTTCTTAAGACGGGATGTTCTTATTTCAGAATCACGGGTTCTGATCTCGTCCACTACCTTCTTCCTCCAAGGAACTGATATAATACTAAACCCACTACAATTGGTAATGTTCAAGTCAATCAAGGGACACAAAGACACAATCCGCTGAAGCATATCCTCGTTCACAATTACCGATTTCAAATCCATACTTTCGAGTAAACTTAAATTTAGTTCCTGGTAATAAGGCAGCTCCACCATCGAACACCTCAGCACTTTAACAGACTTTGCAGAGAACAAAACCCGGGGCAACCTGTACCTATGACGCAGTCTACTTTCATCATCATTATCAGACACGACGATATCAAACTCTTGGACTCGATTTTTCACAGCGATTTCTATCCATTTATCAACCAAAGATCGTACCTTGTCATCGATCTTAGGCAGTCGGAGCTTAAATATCCAAATGTAATGATTATTTACCGAGTATCTTTCCATAGTCTTATCTATGAACTCCAAGAATGTAATGTAACGTTGACTATACAAAAACCACTCGTTTACCTTCTCAAATGACCGAGGCTGAAAATCCAAAACTGGGTTTGAACACCAAGCTTCATACCACTGCTTAGACAGTAAGCTTGCGGAACACGCATCTTTGGTATTGAGGAATGACAGAATTATATGCAGGATACCTTCTGGTAGTTCTGAACATCTGTCAACTGAATCTAAATGATCATCTTTTCCTGATTTCTGTCCCCTCATCATCAATTTACTCAATCACTATCTAAAATTATTGTGTTTTCCTGCAAAATGTTCAACAGAATTGCGAGTAAAAACATTACAAAAGTAGACAGATTTGAGAAGAACCTGATGACTTTAGAAGTTTCCTGCAACATTCAGTGTTGCAACTTTATTCTTTTCCTTTTACATTTGACGTCTATTCGTTTCTTTTTACTTGTCGTTCGGGTTGTTTCGGGTGAAATTCGGGTTATTTTGGGATCGGATCGAGTCCATTTCAGTTTCGAGTCAAGTTCAAATGGATGGATTTGGGTCAAGTTCGGTACGGGTAAACTTAGGATTGGTGGATTTGGATCTGTTCCGGGTATGGGTTAAATTATTCGGTTCAAATTCAAATAGGGTTCGATGTGGATCCAAGTATGGTCAGGTTGGGATCGGGTCGACATCTAGTTTTTCTTTTTCGCTCTAAAGAACGGTTTAGAATTCATGTTGGAGTCTTTTTTTTCTTTTCTTACAGAACAATCACCTAATGCAAAAAGGGAACAACGAACAATTCGCCAATGTTTCTATAATTTCGGTATCGTGGTTCATACTTTGAGTCCGTTAATCAAGTATGTACGAGCTCAAGTTGTTTCGTATCCTGTTATGTTTACTACACGGAAAAGCACGAGGCAATCCGACCGAGCTTTGAGCTATTCCGGGACTTCATTTGACAGTCGGCAATAAGAACAAACCATAGAACATCATCATTAATATTTAATGTACATGCTAATGAGCCAGCCATATCAAACTACCATTGTTAAAGCAATAAAGCGGGAGTACAAGTAACATCACTCGTCTCCTGTCGTCCAGTAAAAAACATCAGACTGGTATAAGCTTACCAATAAGAATAGGAATATCAACTTTAATCATTGTACAGTGACAAACTAGTGCCTATGGGCGTCGATTGGATTGTGTGCATGACAGCATTTTCGACTGAGTCTCCAATCGCTAAACGCTTCACTGAGTTAGTGCATCTGTACTCCCAAGAATGAAGGGCGGGCATCTGGGATCGCAGTCATAAAGCTGCAGCTAGGATTTGATCAGCAGGTCTGTAAGTAAATTAGTGCTCAACTCAGCTTCATTGACGCGAAACCCACAGCCAGCTTTATGGCCTCCTCAACATTTGCTGCGTCAGTACCCTAAAAAGCACAGAACATAAGAGTGTTATTGGTCTGTGTCAGAAGTAGCAGAAATGTTTTAAAGGAGTCTAACACAACACAGTTCTCTTCATCTCATGTGGGCAGTTGGTTGATTTAAACAGGAAAATGACCCCAGAAACATGAAAGACAACATACTTCAAACTGCACTTGGGTATTGCAACAACATTTTACTTCCCATAAACTCGCTATATATCAATGCATGTCTTCTTATTATCCAAGAGAAACACAGACCAAGCATACAATAAAAATCGCTGATATATAATGAGGCTTTCTGCAAGAGGATGTTTCTCACCTGACCCTGAGCAAGACCACCTTTCCCCTTGCCGCACTTTCCCTTTAATGGACCCAATGCAACTCCTAGCCACTCGGACACTTCTAAGCCCTTCCATGTGTTACCTTTATCTGGCACACCAGCATAGACGAGAGCCTTGTTGGCAGTTTCATCCACGCTAAAAACCATGACAGATATTGCCTGGTCACCCAACCAAGGCAGTAGTTAGTGATAACTGGATGCTGAATGCTAAATTGCACATGCAAGCCAGACATAGAAACTGACGAACCTTTTGCTGAATCACTTTTTGGACAGCTTCTTTGACAGCGGCAGCATCTTTACCAACGTTCACCTGACAGATGCAGAAAGTTTTCCCCTCCGAAACTGCAGCCTCTGCCTTCTCACTAGCAACCTTGACTGCTAGTTGAAGATTCTGTTCAGCTATCTTTTTCTGTGCCTTCCGCACTTGATCCTAATGGCATTACCAAACGAACATTGAAGCATGATATACAATTTATGACATGGAGCAGACCCTAGAGTGAAGAACTTGCAAGAATAGAACTTTCGACCAAACAAACCACGATACCTGAAGCATGGAAATCTTCAACCGGATATCGCTTTTCTTAGCTGCTGGAATGGGTGCTTCATCCACACGACTTCTAAGAGATGCTACTTTCTGCACCGTGTAAAAAATAATTATATACAACAGAAATCTTCTAGCACAGAAGTTACAGCTTGACAAAATCTAATCTTGACAAAGGAATTCTCAGACACTCCATAGTGCTTTAAATTTTGTTTTGGCCGCATTATTGCCAAAAATAATTGAAGTAAGAAAATTGGGAAGTTCTGCTTAAAAGAGAAAAAAAAAAAAAAAAACTAGATTGTTCATTTTGCAGAAGACGAAAACAAGATTAAGTCCAAACTTCCTTGTCACGTTTTCTTAAACATAACGTGAGGCGGTTCCAAAACTTACCTTCTCAAGCAAGCTACCATCAATGCTTGATGCATCAATCACTTCCTGCTCCAGGGTATGTGCAAGTTCAGCTGCCTCTAATGCACAATCAGCTGTAACAGCTGTCACCCTTCGAATTCCTTTGGCAATACCTTCCTCAGATAAAAGGGCAAAGGACTTAGCTTCCCTCGTATTAGATAAGTGGGTTCCTACAAATGAAAAACAGATTTGTTACAAAGTAATTACTCAATGACTTAAAATTAAAAGGTTGATATTTCAAGAAGTATAGCAACCTCCACAAAATTCAGCAGAGTAGGCCGCCCACTCCTCTTTGTCTGGATCTGCCAAGAGATCTTCTACTTTTTGCCCAATCGACACTATTCTTACAGGGTCAGGGTATATCTGCAATAAAAAGATGAAAGTTGATTCACCAAGTATGGAAGTACTGACAGATACAAAGAGAAACTTCAAACACCAGCATACCTCCCCAAAGACAGCCCTGAGACCATTAACACGCTTGGCATCAGCAAGTGTTGCCTCTTTTGA
>JBBYHQ010000017.1:1185906-1197167 GCA_038382645.1 Spergularia azorica
GGAAGCCATAGGTGTCCCACAAAATAAATGCATCCTGCAACCAAAGAAGGAAATCTTATGATGGGGTACTCATCCTTGATAACGAGTATGGGGGGTTACTCTCCAACCTTTCTGTTCGAGACAACAGTTCAACCACACTAACAAGGGTACTCCTTCCATTTTATTCATTTCTTTACAAATATGAAAAACATAAAGAAACGGAAGAGAAAAAGGTAGTATTTAAAGCGAGAAGCTTGTAGACAAATAAATCATGTGAGAGAAAGATAGGAGGAGGCAAGAACTCAGAATGACAATGCTTTTCTGTATTCTAAACTGGAATCCCAACATTAGCTATCCCAAAATACCATAATGTATGGCTCAAGTTAAAATTAGAATAATTCTTTTCTTTTGTTCCCCAGATATAGGAATTCGTCAAATTATTTGAGACGAAAAGCACATTCAGTGAATACAACAAAGAGACGAAATACACATTCAGTGAATACAACAGAGGGTTGATTTCTTCCAAATCAATCAGAAGGCCGTCAAAAGAAAAAGATAGACAGGAGAAGGAATGAACTATCATACCTGGCCACTCAATGTATTTCCCTGAACCACCTCAGCAACCTTATTGAATTTTTCAAGTCCCTGGTTACATATTCAAATTTTAATAATTAAGTTATTAAACCGTGCAGCGCAACTATACTCAAGCTACACAGAACATGGGTGAAGACCAGTTACACTGAGATAAGAAAATAAATAAATAACTTCTGTAGTTGAAGTCCCAATAAAAAAAAGTCAACAATAGTAGAGCAAGCCAAAAAGGTTACACCAACAGCATACACTCCCTTCTTGTTTCAACTAGTTTTGCACCTGGGCTATGCACGGGCTTGTAAATTAGATTGCGTTAAATACATGTTCATAATATAGTTTTTTAGTTTTAATATAAAACTATAATAATTTATGTAATATCACTTCGTGGGACAAAAGGGGAGCGTTGGCACACCGGTAAAAGTGCACTTCATATATGATATGTACTTCAATCAAACTAGACAAAGGTAAAAGAAATTAGTTTCACATTTAAAGAGCTTGCTCGGGAAAGCTTTGGCTGGAAAAAAAGACTTGGGTAACTTCAGTACACAGGTACCATAAGGGCACTGACCATACCAAAAAAAAAAAAAAAAAAAAAAAAATGTGCACATAATTCTAACCTTAACCAAAGTTTTGCTGAAACTGGCTTCCTCTTCTGCAATGATATCCTTGATATGTTTCTCATGATGCTTTAACTCAGGAAATACATCCGCCATTAAGCTCACTAATGTGGGTACCAACCTGATGTCCATCAAGCATGCAGATTAGAGATGAAAGTGAAAATAGATACAACAAACAACGCCAACCTCATAATTAAACAGCAAAAAACAAGAAATTCGCAATTAAAAGAAAAACAACCAACTCTATACCCGTTAAAGAAACCCTCCTGGCCTTTTAGGACTTCCCTCCCATAACGAACAGCTCGGCGTAGGATACGCCTTAGGACATATTCACGGCCCTCATTTCCTACAAAAGATGAAATTTGTAAGACTAGGGTACCTGTTACCAAAAATCCACACCCTTCAAGAACCATATGAATATACAAAAGTGGACTGAATTAGGGAAAAAAAAGATTCCACTCGGGACATATCGGACATAAAGTTCCAAAAAGTTTAGCAACTCACTAAGCAAAAGAAGTAAGATTCAGCCTTGTCCTGATATAACTATGATTATTGTATAGCCACAAAATTTGGGTGGTAACACATGATGTGAGTGACATTTGGTATAATTTAGTTTAATTTTCAACCGATAAGCCATAACAATAGTTTCTCATTTTACATCAGACAGTATAACAATGTGAGTGACATTCTTCTCATGTCCATAAGCTAACTAATTAGACTTGGGGTTCTCCACCAATTTTCAAGATAGACAGAAGTTTCTAAGTTTGAGTATCATTGGTTAACTTATAGTATAATTTTGGGTGTTTTGATTGCTGGCAGCAAAAGCCAGTCATTTTTAACTTGCACAGGTTTAGTTTTGTGGCATATTTCTTACTTCTAGATGGCAGTCAAAAACCAAGATTACAAAGGTAGGCTACATCGAGAACCACAACACCTTTAGACACTTGAGCACCGTGCATTCAGAGACTCTACCTGGACAAGCACCATCAGCAATTGCAAAGGAAAGAGTTCTTATGTGATCAGCAACTACTCTGTAGGCCATATCAATGTTATCTACATCATCAGCTCCAACTTTTCCAGAATATGGCCGAGCACCAGTTGCCTAAATGCCAAATGAAATTTTCCATTAGAGACAAATATCACTCAAGAATCAGCAAACCCCCTCACTCTATCATTTACTTAGTCTTATTAACAGCAGTGCACAGCAAAAAGTGGGCTGCAGTTCATGATAAACCTACTTATTTGCTGGCTAAGTCGCTCTACTAAGTAACAAACACGTCTTCACTCATCATGTTGAAAAAGAAACATGACCAAAATCTTCTAACATTGGCTTATTAACTTAAACAATCATCACCAAAATTTCTAAAAAAAAAAAAAAAAATTCAAATAACAAATCCTCATAATTTGTTTACCTCTTGGATTGCGTCAAAGAGGGGCAAAAAGACATCTGTATCATAATTACTCATCTTATTTTGAAGAATAGATGTCAATCTTTCAAAACCCATCCCTGTGTCGACATGTTTTGCTGGAAGGGTTTTAAGGGAACCATCAGATTCCCTGTTGAACTGCAAAAGTCAACTGCATAAGCAAACCATGTGAAGGAAATCGAGAATCTTCTAAGCAAGAGGACTCCTATATAAATCAATGTCTGTAATATTACATTATGGCAGTGAATCAGCATCAATATTCAAGTACATGACTACCTTGATAAGTATGCATGATAAATTGATAATAAATTAATAACCACCATACTATGTACTAGATACTGGGCTTAGCTAATGAAAAGGCTGTGAAAAATGGACATTCAGCATAGAATATAATCCTACTTTATACATTTGTATCGTCACTGTTCACCAGATTTCTTTGAACATTTATAATGAAAACTACATCGGCAGTCCACTGCGACTTCAAAATATAACAGTGCAAGATAACCAATGTTGTTTAGTACACAAAAGGTGAGCAGATATGACCGTCGAATGGCCATTTTGAAAACTTTTTACTACATGTCCATTCCAAATCCAAAGGTCATATCAGATGATTAAGCTCTTGAACCTTGATATTAATCTCCAAATATACAGATTGCAGGTAAGTTAAATTCACTTTACTTAAGGGTTATTCACCAAATAAAACTGCTGCTTTAAATCATAGTAACAAAGGTGGTTCACAAGTCACATTAAGTTACAACAACTAGATTTCAAGAAAATGCTTGATTAATGGTAATCTCTAAGCGGTGAATATCTTAAGTTTATGTCAAATTCACTAATTTCATTCAACAGTCATGGAAACAAAAGTGAAAAAGATAAGAGAGAACTTTGATTCCTTCAAGGCAAAATAAACAGGAAAGCAGCACTGACTCCACAATTTAACAAACAAATCATACCTGAATAAAGACAAGATTCCATATCTCTATACAAGTCGGGTCATCATTGTTCACAAGTGATGCAGCATCACGATTACCAATCCTATCGAAATGTATCTCGGTACAGGGACCGCAAGGACCAGTGTCTCCCATCTCCCAGAAGTTGTCCTATTTAAAGCAAACCATAGGCCACAGAAGTCAAAACTTTAATTACAATCCACAAAGGCATGAAAAGTCATGGTTGTCATGTGTAAGATTAAGCAGAGTCACCGCATTCACAATAAAATTCAAGCGTGATCAAACACAGAGCACTAGAACGGATTTCATAAATAGTCTCCAATAGGGGAAGGCACAGTAGCTACTACTTCTTAAATTAGACAACTGTAGTGAACATGACCTAATTCTGTAATTTCTTTTCATCGTCGTTTCGAAAAAAGGAAGAAAAAAAAAAGATGTTTCAAAAATAACAAGGCAACTTCGTTTAAGCTGAGGAAATTTTAAGACACGCAACTCCCAAGAGGAAGCACGGAGGAACAGTGGCCTGCTTACTATCCGAAGAGTTTGATCATTACATAAACTTGATTAACAAAATTCGTTGTGATTGCAAACTTCAGTCACATCTGGAGATCAAAATACAAACACCTAAGACGCATAGACACAGAGAAGAGACACAAAATGCTTCAGAGGAATAGGTATGAACATACCTTGCAACCAAAAGGTAGCACACGTTCGGGAGGCAAGAAATTAAGCCAAATATCCCTAGCCTCTGTGTCAGCAGCAAGGCCAGCTTTCTCATCACCACCAAAATAGGTAGCATAAATCCGATCACCAGGCAATTTGTAAACCTATCAGAAAACACACACTACGAGTCAGATTAAAAGACTCAAAACTAGAGTAGTTTCAAAGCTAAGAACAAAACAACCAGCTTACCTTGGTCAGAAGTTCCCAAGCCCATTCAATGGCCTCGTTCTTAAAGTAATCACCAAAGGACCAATTGCCAAGCATTTCGAAGAAGGTGTGATGGTAAGTATCTTTCCCAACATCATCGAGATCATTATGCTTCCCACCAGCCCGAATGCATTTCTGCGTGTTGCAAGCACGCTTCAGTTCACTCAACGGACTGGTTGGATCAACTGTCCCTAAGAAGATTGGCTTGTACTGATTCATCCCTGATCAACCAAATCAAACAGCAATAAACCAAGACGACGTCAATCAGACGATATCTATCAATCCTTAAAAGGATAACGCACAACATCAAAGGCCCCATCCGCAGTTCAATCGCGAAAACCGAAAGTCAGCCAATTCCCACAATTCTACTGAAACCAATCTCCAATCACACACAACCCAAACAAATTTAAATAAATACCCTAATCAAAAATTACATCAACATACCCAAAACAAGCTTAAATCTTTCAAAACCCCCACAAAACCACCATCAGACGATATCCATCAATCCTTAAAAGGATAACGCACAACAACAAAGGCCCCCATCGGCACTTTAATGTCGAAAACCGAAAGTCAGCCAATTTGCAACATTTCTACTGAAAATCAATCTTCTATCACACTCAACACTGAAAATCAATCTTCAATCACACTCAACACATACCCTGATCACAATTTACATCAACCTACCCAAAACAAGCTTAAATCTTAAAAAAAAAACCGCAAAACATCACCCAATCGGCCCAATCCCAATAAAAATAAAATCAGTCACATACCCACATCATAATCTTCAACAATACACTCAAAACAATCAGCCAATTTTGCAACAATTCTACTGAAAACATATCTTCAATCACACTCAACACAACACAACACAACAAAAACCACACACATACCCTAATCATAATTCACATCAACATACACAAAACAAGCTTAAATCTTTCAAAACCCCCACAAAAAATTATCCAATCCCAATAAAATCAAAATCAGACACATACCCACATCATAATCTTCAACAATACACTCAAAAACAACCCTAAATTCACACAAATCCATACAACTCCAAATCCCACATCTAACAATAAAATCAAAAAAACATTAAAATCAAAAATTAAAAGGGGAGAAAAAAAAAAGAGAACGAACCAGCATTAGCAAAGAGAAGGGTAGGATCATTATGAGGAACAACAGGACTAGACCTCCAAAAAGTATGCTGTTTCTTCTGAAAATAATCGATATAAGTGTCTCTAACTTTCTTAGCAGGCCACCCGTTATCGGATTGAGAACCCATGATGAACCTCCTCAAGAATCTGGGTATGTGAGAGAGAGGAGAGAGAAAGTAGAGTGATGAAGAAGGAACAAGATGACGACGACGACGACCAACTAATAAAGAAGAACCAAAGCTAAACCCTCCTCTTACATAAGCCCTCATCCATTTGATGGAATCTCTCGCTCTATTGGAAGTTTGCGTTAACACTACCTTGGTAACTTTCACTACAAGTTGAGTATTCGACCCGATTATTTGCCGGAGTTTCTAGGGTAGAGATTGGAGATGTCGTTTGGATGGGTCGATATCCGGAGTTTCGGTTTTCTTCGGGGGGATCCGGATTCATTCTTTAGACGAGTAACGCCGAAAAATAAATTCAAAATTTTAAGGAACTCCAAGAAAAATAACTACAGACATTCCGGAACCGTTGTTTATATATGCGTAGTAATGACGAAAACAATATCGATGTTAGCAGCATTATATGAGCGGCCTACATACAACTTTTGTGTAGTTGTATACCACAGGTAAAACCGTCTCATACCACGAGTCCACTTACTAAAGGTGTCGTGTAAATAAAAATTCTCCCCTACCAAATTACAAAATTTACCCAAATAGTGTATCTCACTTTACTCTCTTCTCCGCTCCCCAAACCCACAAGACTCACTCACCCCACCACGAGTAATCAATATGTTGACCGCTAGACCACCATGACCGGCAACCAAAGGCCATTTCAACTAAAACCCCGTTACAAAATTTCAAGTAGATTATTCAAGTTTAAGAAGTTAAACGTAAATTTTCAAGTTTCAAAATTTTTTATTTCAAAAATTAACGTTGTTTTAATTATCAAAAGTAAGTCTTTCGGTTTCAAAAGTAACGAGTTTTCCGATTCACAAGTAACGTTTTTTTCAATTTTCAAAAGTAACGTTTTTTCAATATTTGAAAGTAACGCATTTTAATTTATATAGTAATGAGATTTCAAATTTCAAAAGTAATGATTTTCAATTTTCAGAAGTAATGTTTATTCAATTTCAAAAGTTTTAAAGAGTTTTTTATTTAGGGCGATATACGTTTATCTTTATTCGGCTACAATAGGTTGGACTTTCTATCAAGTCCATAGAATGGTCTCATATACCCATGAAATGGTCCCATTATATGAGTACGTCTCATATTTGAATTCAAATGATTTTTTTTTGGGAAATTCCAGCTTGTACCCCTGTAGTTTCGACTTTTCCAGTTTATACCCATTCTTATTTTGCAATTTCAGTTTGTACCCCTGAAATATTCATTTTGTCCACAATGTGACCAAAGTACCATATTTCCGTTAGTAAGCCGTTAAGTTTAACATTTTCTTCCAAAAGTTTAAGAATAATTCACATTATACTACCTTTTTGGTTTAATATTTTCCGGGATATACCCATTTTTAGAAATCTTTCTTGTTTCTCAAAAAGTAAAAAGTTTAGTATTTAGTTTGATCATTTAAATAATTATGTGCAATTGTTTCTTAAAGTAAATTTAACTACATCCTTAATATTTCTTTATGTAGCAATTAAGATATACTACATAAAAACTTAATGAATTAATTCAACAAATTGGAAACTCAAAAGAACACTTATCTTTCTTTGTTTTAATTTACAAAACATAATAGCAAGTGATTTACAATATGTTTAATAAAGTGGCTAATGTTGACGTTCATAATGAACTAATGAAGTGACGATGAAATATAGCACAAATAATTTGTAAACAAAATAATACTTATGACTAATTGGTATATTCCGAAAAATACTTAAACCATAGGGGTACAAGTAGGAAAATGCTTTAACCGTTTAGATTAAACATCCAAATTTAATGGCTCACTAACGGCAACATGGTAGTTTGGTCACATTGTGGACAAAATGTATATTTCAGGGGTACAAACTGAAATTCTAAAATAAGAATGGGTATAACCTGGAAAAGTAGAAACTACAGGGGTACAAGCTGGAATTTCCCTTTTTTTTTTTTGGTTCAAAATGAAAATAGTAATAATGATGATATCAAATTAATAAGTTAAAATTTCAAACAGTTTTAGTTTTAAAAATCAATTATGTCATTGTTTTGAAATACGATGAGTCGAATGTATAACATGTCACTAGTAATTCAGCAAAGTATTACATCTTATATAAACTCATTCCTCATCTCATTTATACCAAGAAGTTCCAACAAGTGTGCTCCCAACCAAAATAACAAGTGGTTGAGAACTCCACAAACAAATGGATTTGTTCCTCATATGTCTCTTGCTAGGTTTTCTCCTACTCATCTTCTTTTCTCTTCAAATTCTCTTCTACATGCATAGCTCCATCTTCTCCTCCCCGAACCTTCCTCCCGGGGAAACGGGGTGGCCTTACCTTGGAGAGAGTCTCGAATTCCTTTCCCACGGTTGGAAAGGCCAACCCGAAAAATTTGTAGTTGATCGAATGGTCAAGTACACGACTCAATGCTTCAAAACAAGCATTCTAGGACAACCTATGGCCTTTGTGTGCGGTCCAGGGGGTAACAAGTTCTTGTTCTCGAACGAGAACAAGCTTGTTACGGCTTGGTGGCCTGAGGCCGTGAACAAAGTCTTCCCTTCCTCCCTCCAAACTAACTCTAACGAGGAGGCTAAGAAAATGAGGAAGCTTCTTCCTCAGTTTCTTAAGCCCGAAGCCTTACAACGGTACATTAGTATAATGGACACCGTAGCACAAAGGCACTTCGCCTTAACATGGGAAAACAAAGACGAGCTCTTTGTTTTCCCTTCAGCCAAAAGCTACACCTTATGGCTCGCATGCCGCCTTTTCATCAGCGTGGAAGACCCAAAACACATTTCGCGATTTGCTGAACATTTTCATCACTTATCTTCGGGTATAATCTCAATTCCGGTGGATTTTCCGGGGACGCCTTTCAACAAGGCGATCAAAGCAGCCGACTTCATAAGAAAAGAGATCATTTCAATCACTAAGCAAAGGAAGATCGACTTAGCAAAGAACAAAGCAACACCAACTCAAGATATACTATCACACATGCTAACTATTACTGATGAAAATGGCCAATTCATGAATGAACTAGACATTGCAGATAAAATTATTGGATTGTTGATTGGTGGACACGATACCGCGAGTGCTGCCATTACTTTCATTGTCAAGTACCTTGCAGAACTTCCTCATATATATGACAATGTCTATAATGGTAAGCCATGTATAACCCAAAAACTCGAAAATGTTGATAATTTCACTGTGCTCATGACTGATTTCGATTTTTGGGGTGTAACAGAGCAAATGCAGATTGCTAAGTGTAAGGCACCAGGAGAGTTGCTAAACTGGGAGGATATCCAAAAGATGAAGTACTCATGGAACGTTGCTTCGGAAGTAATGAGGCTGGCTCCTCCATTACAAGGAGGGTTTAGAGAGGCTATCGCTGATTTCATGTACGCCGGTTTCACCATTCCTAAAGGTTGGAAGGTACGTCCACACGTTAACTTGACACAGCGCGACATCAGTCATATGAGAAGGTGGTACACGAATTGAGTACTAACAAAGAGTTATCATAGGACTGTTTCTCCAAATATTTTGACTTTCTTTCCCTTTTGTGACAGTTATACTGGAGCGTACACTCAACTCACCGCAACCCAGAGCACTTCCCCGACCCAGAGAAGTTTGATCCGACACGGTTTGAAGCGAAGGGGCCAGCACCGTACACATACGTCCCCTTTGGAGGAGGCCCAAGGATGTGCCCCGGGAAGGAGTACGCACGATTAGAGATACTAGTTTTCATGCACAATTTAGTGAAGAGGTTCAGGTGGGAGAAACTGCTTCCACATGAGAAAATAGTGGTTAATCCTATGCCTGTCCCTGAAAAAGGGCTTCCCATACGCCTTATACCTCATAACATGCAAGAGTAGCATACACAACCAGAGGCGTTACCGCGAAAACTGACTCTGTTGAACAACTTTCTTTGTGACGAATTTGTGGATATGCTGATACGTTAGAAGAAATAAAACGTTTTATATGACAAGAATCGAATGATTTTACCAGAAATGGAAAAACTTCCACCTTCACTCACAGCAGTCGTCTTTGCGCAAGGGTCATGCTAATCTCATTCTAAGTTTATCAGATGTTCCCAGAGGGGCCTCTGTCAGACTGTCACCATATTTTCACTTTGGAGTCACTTCTAGAGAGGAAAAGCAAGCACATAAAAACAGTCCAATTGACATAAAGATCTTAATCACAAACATCATTACGCCTTTTGTTTCTCATTCGAACCAATTGCATCATGGCAACAAAAATGAATTCTATAAATTGAGGTCGACAGAAAGATTACGACTGAACTCAATTCAGAAGTCTAGAACTAGCTCTCTGGTTTTGCCTGCCTATAATGTGTTCTATATACGAAAAGGAAACTCAATTACAAGATTACACTGCAGAACTGATTACAAACACGACACACGCAGAGGGAAACAAACAAACTTGCTTACACACAGGAGCTGGACCTTTACAAGCACACGAGCAAAAATAAATAGCACAACGTCAGTGGCTAGCATCAAACCTGTATATTTGATCAGTGTGGCTCATCAGTCGGCAAAATTAGATCTTCACAAACCATAAATAAGATATTGCTTGTTTCGTTTGTGACTCTATGGCCGTAGCTTCAGTTAATAATTCTCTTCATCGATTAAATGTCAGCAATTGCTCTCTGGGAATGCCGTGTGATAACGGGAGGAAGAAGTATACAAATCTACACACAAGATACACGTAGGATCAAGACTGACTGACGTACAGCACTGGTACTAAACCCGCCTTCTTCCCATCTCTGCCAGGACGGCTTTTCGTTACCTAAAAGTCCAGAACAAATAGTCAGCAAAGTAACATGATGATAATAAATGAGGGACGGTCGGACTGATGGTGTGCGAATAAAGGCATGCAGACAGAAGAAGCAGGAAGAACCCGCCGCATAAAAAGAGAAATCAGAAAACCTGACAGATAGCTATTCAAGTCCCTTAAAATTGAGTAATCAACTCATAATTAAACAGATTTTAAGATTAATAATAGCAAACTAGTAATTACTGGTACAAAGAAAAATTAAAGAATAATTGTTGATCCAACTTGCACTAGTTAAAGGGCGGCATCAGACCACAACTTTCCGATATGGTAGAGACCATACTCAATATGTTAAATTCAGATCTCCTTTACTTGAGTACAGGTTTCTAATAATTGGGTTTAGTTTCACTTTTATCGGGCTCAGATCAGTTTTGCTTTTTGGGACCGAGAATATATTTGAAATATAATGGAATGTGAGAGCAAATCAGATCTCTTATACTCTGAGTCGATCAATTGAAATAGGTCCTTTAGGATTTTAGGTTAATCAGATTACGTCAGGTATAACACATACTGACATACCCCAACAGTGCCCTGTAAACCTCGCCTTAGTTTAAGGAGGCGCGAGGCGCACCGAGGCGATGAGGGCCCGATGCGACGAGGCGCAAGGCGTGAGGCGAAGG
>JBBYHQ010000017.1:1241793-1254678 GCA_038382645.1 Spergularia azorica
TGAGCTTAATAGAAGGCACAATTGAAGCAGTCAAGAATCTGAGATGATGACAAGTCAAAGAAACATGCTGCAGATCCGTTGTGCATAGGGTAGACAAAATTTTCACCAAAATATCATCAGTCAAATCCCAGATTCCAGATCCAGTGGGCATTAAAACAGGTGTTATTGCTGAAGAAGCTGACTTCACTTCTAAAGTCAAGCTTGGTAAGCTCTTGAAGATTTCGTGAAGTTCAAAACCCTTTGTGTTAGAAGAATCAGACACTTTAGAATGCTGCTTACAACCTAGAACATGACAGTCAGGTAAATTTCGCAAACTCATAACACCAACTTGATTCTTATAACATTCATCCTTAAGCATCAAATCCCTCTCCTCCCAGTCACATCTGCAGAAAGTTTGGGCTAAGAAGTCTCAATAACGAGCTGCATGAACAACATACATATAATCTTCAAGAAAACATGTCATGAATCCATCATGTACAGACGGTCAACGATCTCAGAAGCACATATTGCAAACCCTCCAATAAATAATATTTCAAAAATTCCAGTGTTCATCGAGCCTACCGGCTTCCCATATAAACAAGCATGGTACTAACCAACCAGCAGGTAACACGGCTCAATCAGCCAGTGAAGAACATCCAAGCAAACAACAAGAGGAGCAATAAAGCATTGAGCTTTCAATCCACACAGCGCAAAATATTTAAGATATACTATCAACAATCCCTCGAAAGGTAGAAGTCCCCAGTAATTGGTTGATAAAAGTATCAACTCCCGATTTTAAGCAATATGATAAAGAGTTCTAGAAGGAAAATTGGCAGTCAAAATCCTCGTGCCTCCTCGACAACAAATAAGTGGCTAAGATTGCTACTAACTATTCCTAGCAAATCCTCAATTACCCTTCTTTCCTCATCTTTTAACAACACTAAACTCGGGAATAGAAAATGCGAAATAAGATCCCTAAAAACCAACCAAATGTTCATGAGCGAAATTTCATCACACAAGCTACTTTTCAATAAAATACACTGCCGTCTTCTACAAGCTAATTCCATCGCGCGCGCTACATTTCAGGAAAAAACACCGTCCCAAAACTATTCCATTTCTACTTTAAACCGTAGAACACTAAAAGTACCACAGAGAGCAAATTAGCAATGATCATAGCGTAAGAGTGAACAGAAAGCCTCGTGCAGATTCGCATCTGATGTATAGAGATCATACTACGACATTGTCTCGCTCAATTCTAATCATAATGACGAATACAGTAATCAATCCATCACAGTAAGAGACGGCCTCAGTCGTATCTAATACGTTTCCTAACAAAAACAACGAGTATGAAATGCTAATACGAAAAATTCGAGAGTACTAAAAATTCGCAAAACGAACCTCAAATGGTGGCGAAAGAGAGCGGCAGCGGTGGTGGCGGAGCGGGGGAACTGCCACTGGTTCAACCACACCGCCTCCGGTAGATAAACGTCGATCAAAACCACAACCCTATTATCACCGCCGCCGCAACCGCCAACGACTGTGGCGGCGATACTCAGGCATTTCTGATTGAGCAGGGTTTTAATTTGGTGAATTACGCTCGGAACAGCAGGTGCGGTGGCAGACGCGGTGGTGTGATTAGCACTCTTCTTCGAGTTCTTCTTCCTCTTCGACGGCGACGGCGACGGTGACGGTGGTGTAATAGGCGACTTAGGAGGGAGAGGAGAGAGAATGTGGTGGCCGGAAGCGGAGCGGAAACCGAGGTCGCGAGAGCCGTGGATGAAGAAGTGGACCGGAGTTCCGAATTCCGGTAACGAATTGTCGGTGTTGACGTCGTCGGTGCGGAGGACGGTGGTGAGATAACCGCAGAGCTTGTGATCAGCGGGTGGCGGTGGAGAAATGGTGTTGTTCTCCATGCGTAAATATGAAATTGATTAATTTAACAAGATTAAATTATTCATGGAGATGAGAAATTGGGGGAGAGAATGATTTGAATTGGGGGGGATTGGGAATTAGGGATTGGAATTTGGATGCTGCCATTGCAGAAGGCAGAAGCGTGTCCAAGGTTTTCTATGAGTTTTGGAGAATGGAGATCGTTTAAATAGAATCAAGGGTGGGTAAAATGGGAAAGGAGATCAAAATGGGATCGTGTTCATGTAGTGGTCTAAAAAGGATTTTTTACGAGTAGGTCCTTTAATGTTTCGAATTTTAATAGATAGCACCTTTTAAAAAATTTATCGGGGTGTATAATATACGGTGTACATTTGTTTGAGATATTTCATATAACGTCACTCGTATTGTGACAACTCAGCACAAACAAGCTAATGATTGTGATTGTCCAATAAAATTGATCCCCCTCTCTCTGATCTCTTCCATTACCACCAACTTCGATCTCCTCCCACATCATCGAACCACCACACGCCCACCACATCCTATCGCCCCGTTAGCCCCATTCACCAATGCCCACTATCCCGATCTCACCACCAGGACCACCCATGGCCTGCGAACCCCACCAAGCCACAATCGACAATCTTGCTCAATGGTGGGCCTGGTTGTATATGTAATGGTTCTTACAACAACTTATACTCTTATTGAGTACTTTGACAATCAAGACACTAACTTTACATCACTCACGTTTTTTGCCTAATAGTTAATGCATATCCGTTTTTAAAAATTCTATGTATGTTATTATATTGATTCGAAGTTCAATATATGTTTTGTTTTTTTCAATCCTCTGTTTCTATATTAAAAATTAGCTTTACAATCAAAGTGCAAAATTTCATGAAAAGTTTGGTACTTTTCTTTGTCCTTCATGTAAAAAAATTCTTGTGCATTAGTGATCATTGTTCATGGGATGTTTTAGTTCTCGATGTTATAATAATTATAATTAGCAAAGTTTAATTTTCTTAAACTCATTAGTTTGCCACTAATCAAGGATTTTCATGCTCGTATTATATGGGAGAAAAATAATTTGAGAAGCCAACCTCTCCACAATACTATAAAGATCAATTGTGCATCATTTATTAACCCTAGTCGTATGTTAGATTCTCTTAGATAATATGCACCAGCGTTGAATTTTAAGTTTTCACAATTAACACGATTCTCTTAAAGTACCAAAAGGGAAGTGGCTTAAAAGGTTAAGCACGACTGTGTCCTTTATATTGCCATTGTTGTAAAAAGTTGGGTCACAAGGACTACAATTGCAATTTGCAAGTAACTAAAGAGAGAAAATACTCAGAAGGACAAAACTCATTAGGCAAAGCAAGTCTATGTGCAAAAAGCTTATCAAGAAAAATCGGGTTGCATGCCTTTAAGGTTGCAAAAGGCTCTTGTATTTGCCGCCGCTGTGCGTGAAACCGTTGAAGTTGTGACTGAAGTTGTTGAGATTCTGAAGCAGCAAGTAGCTTATACGCCCTCAAGTATGATACTCCACCCTCGCCCTTGAAATGGTCAATAACTTGGGCTTCAAAGTGGTTCTCAATAAATCCTAAAGGAAAGAAGGCTAGTCTTTTGAGGAAACAAGGAAAACACCTGGCACAGACTATTACTTTTGGTATTCTAAATGACAAGTGTAGAATTTTAGAGGGGAGAAATATGAGAGTAAACCATGTAGAAGTTTACTGATAAAAACTTGCTCATAAACCTTCTCATTTAATCTCAACATATTTTAGGCCTTATATAGGTGTTACAATAGCAATGCATAAACCACTAATCCTGTAATCAAGCAAATCATACGTACACCACTACCCAATAAGCGTACAAAACAAAACTACCTACTAACCTTATTATGCTCTAGTGATTAGCCATCATCACTAACTAAAATTTAGAAAACTGATTATGAGTAGAACAACTAATTTTGGGATCATAATCCAACAACAAGCTTGAGGAGACATCTAACGGAACCACAAGGACTCAAAAGGGTGTAGTAGGGGAAAATGTTCCACAAGACATCTATGCCCAATGAATATCTTCTAGAATACTCCCTCCGATCCAGATTAAACTTCCCGCTCCCTTTTGCGCACTTCAAAAGGAAAATTAATAAATAATTCTTAATGATTCATTTAGCAAATAAATTTAAAAGCTAATTATCACCAACATCTTCATCTTGCCTCCCTAATTATTCACTCGACAAAAAACTTAATAGTTTGGGAATAGGGAAGACAAAGTCGAAACCTTAAAAAAGAGGATGGGAAGTTTAATTTGGACCGGAGGGAATATTGGGCAGTCCAATTGAACCCCCTAAACAGTTTGAGGAAAAAAAATTCCCAAACTAAAATATACTAGTATATAATATAGATATAATAGATGTTCAGGAGACAAATGCCAAAGAGAAAAATGCTCTAAAAGTGATTAAAACTAGGTTCATACACTATCATGCAGGTTTTAGTTACAACCATCACTATGATGGAAGACTCTTACTTGATGTTATGGAGTTTATAATGTCTTCCTTTATAATCAGTACTTTATCGTTGGCAAATACAATCAATTTTCAATTGCACCGAACCTTATCAAATTTATATATCCATTATATTGTTTAGTAATTCAGATTTTGATCAATTCTATAAAAAGAAAAACAATCACGAATCATATAATCATAAAACCAATCTAATACTATATATTAAAACCTGAAACCTAGTCTTTCCTACGAGGACACTTGGCATAAATTAATTGGATAGAACATAAAATAGCATTAAATACAATTATCGATTAGGATATGGTAATAAATTATCATACATTAATTGGGTAGAACATAAAAATAACATTAAATACAACTATCGGTTAGGATATGGTAATAAATTATTATAGAGTAATATAGTATTAGCTAATTTATGGAAAATAATTATTATGGTAATTTATTAAAACAAAGATAAGGCAACATTTTTTTTTATAAAACGTGTATAAATAATATAAATATATAGCCTGGGCGTGGCACGGACATGCAAACTAGTAAGAATCGATGTCAGAACACCCTTACAAAGAAACCCAAATTGCACTTTGACCTCTAAAACAATTCTATGTACTGAACTAGTTTGTTTAGTAAATTAGGGCAAAAAAGAAAGTATAAAAAAGGAAAGTAAAAATTAAGGAGGGCGGACGTGAAGCAGAAGAATTAAAAGGAGTGAAATATTAAAGTTTGAGATCCACACACACATACACATACACATACACCCCCCCAAATTAAAAAGAAAAATGAGACAACACACAACCCAATATACAACTCAAACTCGGAAAATTGAGAGAGAAGATACCAATCCTCTCACCTCAAGTACTCTCTCTCCCCTTCTCTCTCTTTTTTCACTTTCTCTCTCTTATCTTCTCTCTCATCATCATCTTCCTTTGTCTTCCCTCAGCAAATATCACCCCTTTTTCTCAATACACATACACAATTAAAAACAATAACAATTAATTAATTAATTATAGAAAAAACCCCAGAAAAAACCCCCAAAAATCTGCACAAGAGGAGGTGTTCAATTACCTCACCAAGATCCGTCTGATTTTTTCTGGGTCGATGTTAATTTAGGGTTTTCTCATCTGGGTCGGTCTCAATTTGGGGAAACAGTCGTGGGTTTTTCTGGGTGTGTTGTGTTGAGTAATATTTACGTTTCTGTGGAAATTAAAGAAGGGTTTGTGTGTATGCCCTATGCAAATAACTATAGCAGGAGAGAGAGGAGGAGGAGGTCAAGGTCAAGAGGAGAAGAAGATTTTATTAGTGGTGTTAGTATTACTAGAAGTAGTGGTGGGCCCGCTTTGATGCCGCCGGAGCCGTTGCCGCCTTGGGATCGGAAGGGTGAGTTCTTCCGAGAACGGAGACACGGACACGGACACGGATACGAACATGGGCACCACCACCACCATAATAATAATAATAATATAGGTGGTGTTGGTGGTGTTGGTGGTGGTGGGAGGTGGAGGGAGTCGCCATCTTCGCCTTTCGCCACCGGATCTCGTAATTCCAATGAGTTTTCACCTCGTTGGGGGTTGCCTTCTTCCGAGTTTCGCCGCCCTCCTGGTTAGTTTATCTCTCTGTATTTTTCTTCTCTTTGTTTTCGATTTCGATTTTTTAAGGGATTTTTCGGGTGGTGATCTGATGATGATGGTGCCTTGAAAAGGGCGCCGTGCCACAAAGTCAGCTCGGTGTTAGGGTGCCTCACTTGAATTTGATTATTGTTGTTTTTGATTATTTGTGTGGCGGCAGATTATATCTAGGGTTTTCGGTATGGGTAATAGGGGTGATTTTTTTGTGGGTCACTTGTTGATTTGGGGGTAGGTTGAGTTTTGCTTTTAGGGTTTTTGTTTTGTCGGCAGCTTTATGGTCAACGAACTTATGTCGATATTTGTAGGTTTGATGTTTGAGTTAAGGGGTGGTTAGAGACTGTGTAGCTGATTAATGATGATTGACGCCTCGTTTCGTGGTTTTTGGTTTTTGGTATGATTTGTGATCATTAGTTTGTGGGGAAATGGGGGTGAGGCTTCTGGAAAACTATTAGGAAACTAGGAATTGAAGAGTAGGTAATTAGGGTTGATGCTTTCTGATCATTTTCTGAGCTGGAGTGTTTTTATTGGGGGTTTCGTGTCTCTAGCTGACTGTAGCAGCTATGAGCACTGTGCTTGTGATTTGGACATTCTTAAGACTGTTTTAACCAGTTTGCTGGGTGATTATGTGCCTTAAGAGGTAGATTCAGGTGAAAGTTCAGGGGTAGATGGGAAATTTCCGCGCCTGGTTTTATTTTTTTCAAATAGTGCTATAGTCTAGTTTGATTTAGTTTACAATGGAGCGAAAGGGCTTTCGATATGATGGAAGTAGCAGTGTGTTACTACAAATTTCTGGATGGATAACTTCAATTTGGGTCTGCTTAAACAACCTATCTTAAACGTAGAGTAGGGCAGTACATCAGTCACCCCCTCCCCCCTTTATCTCGACAAAGATGCAAGCCTCCTTAGGATCGTGGCAGTCAAGGATGCTGTTTGGGATTCTTATGGGTTTATGTTCTTTCGCTTTAGTTCCGGATTGAGTTGTTTCAGCTGATTGATGGATTTGCAGTTCAACACGAGGTGGAGGGAATGGAGTCTTTTGATTTATGTTACTTTGTTTCTTTTTTTACTGTCTAGGACTCTAGTTTGTTTTTTCCTTTGTTTCTTGCTGCTTTATCTGAGTTTGATGGAATGATTATGCTGTTTCCTGCACAAGCCATCTATTCAATTTCATGTGTTTGATATCTGTTTTTTTCCCTTCTTATTTTTTTTTTCTTTTTAAATTTATTACCTCAAAGGTCATGGTAAGCAGGGTGGATGGCAGATGTATCCAGAAGATTCTCCTCACGGTTATTCAACACCTCGTTCTGGTGATCGGTTTCTTGATGATGATAAATTCAGGCCATCTGCGCCACGAGGAGATGGTAGATATGGTAGATTTCACAGGGATAATTGTAACGGGTTTGGACAGAAAGAATGGCGAGGCCATTCTTGGGAGAATAACCATCAGTACAATGGTCCAGCAAATACATCGGGTAGGCCTCATATTATGAATGACCAGAGATCAGTTGGCAATTCTCCTGCTCGTCCTTCTCATCCTACTTCTGATCCTAGTGCTCAGATGCATTCAAAGGAAGCTGATAAAACAGGTGATACCAATGGGTCAATTGTTAGCCAGAGAGTTGGTAAGGAGAACTCATTGGGAAGCCTAGACTGGAAGCCTTTGAAGTGGTCTCGCTCAGGAAGTTTGACATCAAGGGGTTCTGGTTTCAGTCATTCAAGTAGCTCTAAGAGCACCGGAGGAGAGTCTAGTGATGTGAAAGGTGATTTAGCCCCAAAGAATGGCACCCCTGTGCAATCACCATCTGGGGATGTTGCTGCCTCTGATAATCCCTCTGAAGACGCAAGCTCTAGAAAGAAACCACGGCTTGGTTGGGGGGAGGGATTGGCAAAGTACGAAAAAAAGAAAGTGGAAGGCCCTGAAGAAAATCTAGGAAAGATTGGAACAACAGGAACTGTTGGTCATGTGGAACCCACACGTTCAGCCACCTCAAATTTGGCTGACAAGAGTCCCAAGATTACAGGTTTCTCTGATTGTTCTTCTCCTACCACACCGTCATCCTTCGCATGCAGCTCTTCTCCAGGTACTGGTCTTATTGAACATTTTTCCATTAATGTTATTGGTCTTGTTTTCCCTTCTTTGGACTCCAGATGTTGACTGAATGCTGCAATCGAAATATGCGAATTTGATAGCTTGCTTATTGACTTTAATTTACAGTTTGAGTATTTTGGTGTTCTCTGTAGTTTCTGTGAGCGCCCAAGCTTTTTATCAACCTTTCCTTTTTCATGTTGTGTGTTACTGGAACGTGCTGATCTCGATAGGAGATTAGGAAGAGAATTGTTGCTGGTACCTTGTCTTTGTGTCCAAGACATGTATATTCTTTCAGCTAAGGCATATAGATTGAGAAAATAATGAGGAAGACATAATCTTGTTAGAAACGTTGGATGAGAAATGGGTCTTGAAAATTTGACAGATAATTCTTTCTTAGGATTCGGAAAGGTTAGGTTCACGCATACATGATAATTTGCATAGGCACAATCTGGGGTCGAATTTTCATTGAAACTTTAAAACAAAATTGTCGTACCATAAAAATTGTTTCAAGATCAGAGAGCAGCTTTGGTTGTATGTTCTGTTAATTCAGGCTTTAGCAGATGTCTTAGCTGTTTTTCTTGACAATAGATCTATTCTGGATTTATCAATTGTTTTAGGGAATGTAGAATGCAAACTTCCTTGACTTCCTTCCTTCGGTCTTTTAGACTAGCTTCCACATTATTGTTCATTATTTCCCAGGACTTCCCTTTCTCTCAAATTATGGTGGAAAAAACATTTAAGCTTCCTTCCATTTCAAGGTGGGACTCCTATATCATGCTTTAAGAGCAAAGTACACGATCTCCTGGCATTGCCTTCTCGTGCTCATCTTTCTACCCTTGTCACAAGTAACTTACAGAATAATATGGGCCATTTGATTTCCGCAACTTGTCCTATGGCAATGGTGAGACTGATGTCTCTTTTGTAATTCGAATTTTAGGTACCTGTACACATAATGGTGCACAACAATTATGGGTGCCATCAATCTCTAGAGCTTAGAGGATTCTTTGACAATAGCTTGTCTTGTTAGGCAACTCTACATTATTGAGAAGCTTTTCCTGAAGTGTATAATGCCCAGGTTTCCATCCCATTTTGTGATGGAGTAAATATGCAAATTCTTTGCGTGCTGATAATCATGCACATTACAGATTTTCAGATGCTAAAAGGTGGTCGATTCTGACAGCCCTTTCCTAGCTCTGATCGCACTGTACTGTAATGTGTGTGCTTGTACTCCGTCATCTTGTGTGTGTGTGTGTGTGTGTGTGTGTGTGCTCCGACATCTTGTGTGTGTGTATGTGTGTGTGCTCCGTGTGTCAGAGCTCACTGGTTTGTGTCATTGTGATGTTTTAGATTTGACTACTCGATTTATTGCTAAAAGTGTTGGTTCTCTGAAGTTTCGTTTGGTGTTTGATTGTATGAAAAACTAGAAATACATGTGGAGTAAATTGTATTTGTCTGCAGCAAGAGTGCTGTGTTATTAAAGGCTATATGCCTGCAGCAAGAGTGCTATGTGTTACTATAGGCTGTTTCGGATCAGAATTATTATTTTGGCGGTTGACTCTTTCTGTCCCATGTCATGAATGTTTATGTTCTCATCTCCACAACTTGTGACAGGGCTGGAGGAGAAAACATATGGGAAGACAACTGATGGTGATGCGAACAACTTCAGTGTGTCATCGAAGCCTGTGTCTGAGAATCTGCCTGAAGGAATGCAGTTCAGTTTGGAGAAATTGGAACTGAACTCGATAACCAATCTGAGTTCCTTGCTAAATGAATTGTTACTAGTAGATGATCAATGTTCAATGGATTCTGGTTTCATGAGATCATCAGCTTTCAATAAGCTATTATTATGGAAAGGTGATATTTCGAAGGCATTAGAGCTGACTGAAACTGAAATTGATTCACTTGAAAATGAATTGAAGTCATTGAAAGCCGATTCTGCTCAAGGTGTCATATGTCCAGGTTCATCAAATGTTTTTCCTATAGATGGTGAAGGTGGCCTAAAAGGCTTTACTAAACCTTCTCCTTTAGAAGTGGGCTCATCTGAAGACATGATTGTTGAAAATGCACTTCCTAGCCTTGATGCTGGAGGAGCTGACAAGATAGAAGATATTGATAGTCCTGGTACTGCCACTTCTAAGTTTGTGGAACCTCTTCCTGTTCAGAAGCCAGTGTCCCCTTGTGAGTGGAAAATCTCTTGTTCTGCAGACAATGGGTTTGTCAGTTCCTCTAAAACTGTGCCAGAAAATGAGAAGACAATGGGGGGGACTCGCTGTCAAGGTGATGATGCAAATGGCTTTAAAGATAGTATTGTAGGTGGAGCTATGGTTGAGCATCCAGGTGTTTGTGATAAGAAAGAGGACAATATGTGTGACATCATATTAGCTTCTAATAAGGATACTGCTTCCAAAGCCTCTGAGGGGCTTATTAAGTTGCTTCCTACTGATAATAGTGTCGTCAGTACGGAGTCAATCAGATTTTCTTGCGTATCTGTTGATACCACAATGAGGGAGAAGTTTTTGAGGAGGAAGAGGTCTCTCAAGTTCAAGGAGAGAGTGATATCAATGAAGTATAGAGCCTTTCATCACCTTTGGAAGGAGGATTTGCACTTACTTTCTTCGAGAACCCAACGGACAAAACCGCACAAAAAACATGATCAAGCTTCACGGACAATGCAAATTGCGAATCAGAAGCATTGGTCCTCTATTCGCTCACGTTTTGCTTCACCAGGTAAAGATATTTCACATAGTAAATCCTGTTTTTGAAATGCCCTTGCCTTCTTTTTCCTTTTTAATTGTACTTGAGCTTTTACTTTTAATAGCTACTTAATGTTGGAAAAGAAATATGAATGCCTTTAATGTTTAGATAAGTCATCAGACTTTGTACTAGGATGCACCCCAGGATTATGGCGTAGGAAAGAGTTTTGAAAATGGTATTAATTGTCGTGTTCTGTGAGCTTCTCTTTCCCTTTCCTGTGGTTAAAATTAGGTTCTTTGCAAGAAACTTCTGTTTATTATCTCACTAATGGTGTAAAGATTTTTAAACAATTACCGAAGTGGGGAAAATGGAAATGAAGCACCTGTACATCTAGTAATACTCCAATGACTTTTGGTGCTTGAAACTGTAGCAAGCTAACCAGGGTTAACAAAGGTGGATAAATAGAAAAAGATTGTAGGTAGTTATGAATTTTCATTTTTTTTGTAAAATAATGAACCTAAAGCTTTTGAAGGGATATGGTGGGTCTTCACTTTCTCTCTACAATTCCTTGTGGGGCTTGTGATTGAGCGTAATTTGGTGTGGACCGGTGGATGCATAAGAGAGACCAATGGGTGTGATCTTGGGCCCTGACTGCTTACATGTAAAGCAGTTGTGGGTTCGGGCAGTAGTCAGACAGGCAAGCTAGTTTAGAGCATGCTGGATAGGCTCCATGGCATTCTTTTTTGGGAGTTGGACACCTGCTTATGGTTGGGAGATATCATTCCTCAAGCTATATTCCTTGCTTTTCTTTTGTTGGCGTATGCAGCAAATTCCTAGGGACTCGTGCCTGTTGGCGTAGAATGGTCCTTTTCGACTTGGGTTTAATTGGAATGCGTTTGCATGAATATATCATATGTGACATGCGAGTAGCAGGTTGAGTTGACATGGCAATGTTGAAGAATTTTGTTGGGGAGATTTATACGAATGACGTACAATAACCCATATTTGAGGCGGCTTTTTTACTTTTTATCATGTTCAACTTTGCCTTGCTATATAGGAGCAGGTTGTTTAGATATTATAATTTTTTGTTTTGTTTGTGTGACCAATATCATTTCTCATTTTCACCTTGGTGATGTAGATATTTATAACAAAGAATTTCTTGTTTTCTTTTGAGAGTTAGTTTTGGGTTAGCAATGATTTGGTTTCCTTGCCTGCGTCTGAATGTTCTGGATATGCTTTTGCAGGTGGGAGTTTAAGCTTGGTTCCGACTACTGAGATCTTAAATTTCACAAGGAAGCTACTATCAGATTCTGAGGTGAAAACCTACAGAAACAGTCTGAAGATGCCAGCTATGATTTTGGATGAGAAGGAAAAGATGTCATCAAGGTTTGTTTCGAGTAATGGATTAGTGGAGGATCCCTTTGCAGTTGAGCAGGAGAGGGCATTGACAAACCCGTGGACCAGCGAGGAGAAAGAAATATTCATGGAAAAACTATCTATTTTTGGTAAAGATTTCAGAAAAATTGCTTCTTTTCTTGATCACAAGAGCACAGCTGATTGCATTCAATTCTATTACAAGAATCATAGATCAGAATGTTTCGATAAGACTAAGAAGCTGGATGTGAAAAAGCAATTAAAGCCCTTGTCCTCCGATACATACATGCTGACATCTGGGAAGAAATGGGGTAGGGAAGTAAATGCTGCATCTCTTGATGTTTTGGGTGCAGCTTCGGCTATTGCTGCTCGAGCTGATCAGGCCTTGAAAAGTTCAAAATTAGTCTCAGGAAAATCAAGCAACAGGAAGTCCAAAGGATCAGATGGTTGCATTGAAACATTAAGTAGTTTATGTGTTGAAGACGAGAGGGAAACGGCGGCGGCTGATGTTTTGGCCGGCATCTGTGGCTCATTGTCATCAGAGGCTATGAGTTCTTGCATCACTAGTTCTGTTGATCCTGCAGATGGCAACCATGAGTTCAGGCAAAAAGTTGGTGCGTCTGCTAGGCGGCCTTTGATGCCAGATGTCACACAGAATGTTGAAGATAATAGCTGTTCAGATGAAAGTTGTGGAGAGATGGATCCTGTTGACTGGA
>JBBYHQ010000017.1:1280285-1294946 GCA_038382645.1 Spergularia azorica
TTATGAGTAATAAAATAGAGTTATAACCAATTTCATATAACAACCCGTGCAATTTTGCACGGGCCAATAAACTAGTACAAATCTAATAATGATCGTTTCAATTATTCAACTAGACCCGAATTAACCCGACCCGAATTGACCTGACCTAAACTATCATGAATAATTTGACCCGTACCCGAAATTAACCCAAGAGCGCTAGACCCGAACCCGCACAAACCCGACCCGAATTGACCTGGCCCGAACCAACCCAGCTCAAACCCGATCCAAATGACCCATTTGCCAGGTCTAAGGCGGACGTAGAAAATTCATGAGTTTCATGCGATGAATTCTTCTTAAGCACATAGCGCAGCAAACAAGAAATGCCATTTGAATTGCTCTGCTTAGCCATACTTGTCAATCTGTCAGCTCGGTATCGACTTAAAGACGGTCACCATGGAAACCAAATCAAGATACTATCAGTATGGTTCACTACAACCCCGCTTCTGTTATTCAGGACCACTGTATTATTCCAGCACATTATGGCTATTACATAGAACAGTTTTGCCCACTGTTGGTGCACCGATGAGTGTCCTTCAGTCGCTTGCTTGGTTTCGACTTTAATTATTATCGAATTACTCGTATTTCTCAGTTGGAATAGCAGATGGCTTATTCGGTGTTGAAGCTGTACTTGCAAATATATGAGCATCATTGTTTTCAGAAACGTTTGGGCTGGACTGTTGGTTGCCATTGGGCTGCATCATAGAATTAGAGAGCTCCACTGGACTCTTACGTATCAGCCTCAACTTGGTACCACGATGTACATAACGCAATCTATTTTTTTTTTTTTTTTTTTTTTTTTGCGATGGTTTTGTCAAGGCAATAATTACTACCGGCAAAACAGATTCATTGAAACTAGTCCATATAATAGACATATTTGCCTTGGAAGATGCTGATTTGCCTTGGCAAAATCAGCACCCTTTTTTTTGTTTTATGTTTTTTGCATCTAGTTCACGAACATATAGTAGCTTTGCTCCGACTACATCCTGTTGGATTTTTAGAGTAATTAGGCAGCTAGATCCATGGTTCTATGGTAGTCAACATCAGGGTGTGTTGTATGTTGACACGATGAGAACAAGTAAGAGAAATAATACAATGAATATAGTCATTTTTATTGATATCACTTGGTGGTTATTTGGAAGTTATCATTGGTGGTTATTTAAAAGTTACTCTCTATACATGAACCAAGGGACATGTGTCTTCTTTAGAGGCATGGCATTCCAAGTATGAAATGTGTTATGACATGTGTTCTTCTCCAAGTGAGACACGTACTCTTCTCCAAGTGAGACACGTGTTCTTCTCCAAGCGAGACATGTGTCTCTTCAAGGGGGTGGATCTTTCTCTATAAATAGGAGTTTCTCCTATCATGGATGAGAAGAGAAAAAAAATAAAGATGGAAAAGGAGATTTTTCATATATCAAACACATTCTATAGACAAAGTCTTGCAAACTTTTGTCCAAACAAAAACACCAAAAACACCAAAAGGAAAATCACAAATTGTTTCTATTGATTATTATACTAAGAGCAAGTATAGTAATTGTTGAATCTTCTTTGTATCTCAAAAGTGGATTTCGTGATACCCGCTGCTCTTGTAAGGGTCGAAATACTATTTTTAGAAAAGTGGTAAACGCCTAGAAAATTGTATCCCCAAGTCACCAGAACCTTTGTTGCTATTCAATTTGCTTGTAACCCTAACACTTAAACTATTTTCAAGAAATAGTTCTAACACATCCAATCTAACTATCTAAGTCATGTTGTGCATCTAGCGATGGTATGTGCTTGCGTGACTGAATCTTCTTACAATGATTTTTGCACACATTAGCACTCGGACTCGGTGTGTATTTCATTTCTTTGAGTTTAAGGTACAAGGATTTGATTTAAGCCAAATGGGATGCTGTATATGTGTAACTTTACCTTACTTTTAAACGTATATTTCAGTTTTCAACTGCCCAAGTGTTAGATTGCCTTGAGAATTCAATATATTGGCTATGGAGTGATTCACAATATTAAAAGCCTATATTTTTTTTAAGTAAATAACCATTTTATTTCAAAAAATCAAAATAAAAGCGGGAACATTATTCTTTTTCTTTGCTTTAGTTTGCTTGAGAATGCGCAAACTAATTTGGACAGGTGGTCAAGCTTTCTGTGGATACGATAAGGCAAGAGACAACTTATCTCATTAGAGCATCTTATTAAACATGTGGTTTCTTTTCATTTTTTATTTGCAAATAAACATTATACGTACACTGCAGCGCAGCAGGTTGAGAATTTAATGGTGGACCATGAAATTCTACATTTATCTCAATAAACTAAAAAATAAAAAATAAAAAAATAAAAAAAATAACTATCAATACAAACCTTCATGTTACAAAAATCAACCATTATAGATCATCAAGAATGTGACTAACGTTTGAAACTCGTTCTTTAATAATTAAGTAAGCGCCACATTAGTATTATGGATGTCACTTGTCCATCGAAAAATCATAGAGCCAAACTAACAAACAAGCATGATCAAAGTAAAAGTTTTTGTCCTCGGAAACGACCTTGGATTTAGATTTCCTAACTTCATGTGGTGTCAAATCAATAAGGACCCAAATCTTCTCTATTTTATAGGATTTGAATTATTGATTAAGATGTAAAATGTCTCTAAAACCACATTTGATACTCCATATTTATCCATAGATCAAGGTTTAAAAATCAGAAATTAATGTGATTTAGACAAAGGAACAACCTTTTTTATTGTTTTTTCGAACTGAATAAGCTTATGCCATTTCTTATTGAAATAGATTGTGTAGAATCTCATTTGAAATCTAAAATGGACCCCTTAGCTTTCATCACAAGCCTTATTGGCCTATAGACGCTGCCTACTGAGCTAATCTATGATGACTCCATGAGATATAGTCTCATACAAGACTTTGCATAAACCACTATTATATTTGATGTATTCTTTCCCCTCTCATCTAAACGAAATATAACATCACTTTCATTTAGAGTATATCTTTTGTTCCACTTTGTGTCTCATTCTGTGTGTCACGCCAATGGGAAGCAAGGATTTCACAATACTTAGCATTAAATAATCTATAATAAAATTATATAGTGAAATCCTTGCCTCCTATTGGTGTGGCACACAGAATGGGACAGAAGATCCACTCTACTTTCAAAATGCAATTTGAAGTAGCAAATTAACAGACAACCATCATATCAGTATATCACTAGTAATCGATCAATATCACTAATCGCGTACCTACATAAAGCAATACTGCTATATTTCGTCTATATGTTGAGGATACTACTTGATTTCCAAGCTAATAACGCTCTTAAATCTAAAATAAAAGTCGACTTTTCTTTTAAAAAGCTTAATCTTGTACTCCGTATATGATGGACTGAAGCGTTACAATTATTAAAACATCTCGTCCATGTTGAAGAAAAGTACTTAATCACGGAGTAGTTTCCAAGGTAATCAAACAATCAAAGCTCTCAATCTCCACAAGAAAGTAGACAAAATGTGGGAAAGAATCAAGCCAAGAAAAATATCAATCTTGAAAGTTTGATAGGGTTGGTCCATACATATACTATACTCCATATGAAAATATGAAATGTGTAATAAGGATATGGGATCCCAAAATGGAGCATACTACAAGTAGAGGGAAGAAGACAAATAGAATCAATGGCCCCACACAAATAAAATGCAATCATCTTCAAAAAAATTCCATGGTTCTCCATACATTTGAAGAAACTCAATCATAAAACAACACTTGTATATTTTTAGTTGTTTTCTTCTATTCTTTTTTTTTTTTTTTTGATAAGTTGTTTTCTTCTATTCTTAAAAGCAAGTTTATTTGCGAAAGTTTTTAGTACGAGAGACTTGCTCTTTAATCTTGACCCCTACCATTTATGTTTTTACCTCAATAATTTTACAGCTATTTTTGGGTGAGTGCTGCTTCATCCTTTACAAATATCTGGGTCCCACCTTTCCATTTCTGGCCACTACGCAGACTTGGTCATCTAGCTTCATTCGTCGTCTTCTTCTGGCCATTATTGGTTTTTTGAGGATCTCGTCAGATTACTCATTTCTCTGGTTACTTATCTTTCAATATTTATTTTGGTATTTAATGTGTTTATAGTTTTATACCCTCATGCCCTCTCAATTATTAGCATAAATTTATTGTGGCAGGGTACTAGGGTAGGCGGTAGAGGTAGATATTAGACGGTGTACTGTTCATCATAGCGACACATATAAAACGTGTTATGTGGGCCTTTTGTAAATCAAGTAGCTACTCGCTAGATCAAGCACTCAAGGAATTACGACCTGTTTCATTAAGTAAGTTGACACAAACTCGAACATGGAACTTGTTTGGGTTAGGTTAGAATTGAGGTTGTATGATAAGACCAAGGCATGTGTGTTTAAACTTTAAACAGGCTAGATTATACATATAGATATGTCATATGTTGTACCATAGTACGTTAAATCAATATCGGCATATCGGGTCTTTCCACGAGTGAGGACCAAGTTCAATTGATTTGAGATAAACGGATTTAGCGATTACACTTTGACTCTTTTTTACACTAAATGGGTTAGATAGGTTAATTGGGTTGCCCAATTAATAAATGGGCTAGAGTAGGGGTGACCTGTTGACTCGCTTACTTATATGGTCAGATCGGATTAGGGTAAAGGGGGAGTATTGACCCGTTTATACATGATGTGTATATGTATGAACATCCAACCAACACGACTTAGAATTGATCTTTTTGAGAGGTCTAAACAAGATTGCATCATTTTGGGACAATATGTCACTGACTTGCATAGTACTACTCCTACCAAAATGATTTCCCCATTTCTAAAACTGTGTTTAAGTAGCTATGTTGGAAGGTACTTTTAGACCAAATGAATCGTTCACTGATTGTAACTATCAGTACATATTCTATTGTTCATTGCATTCTACCAACGATCCACTTGATTTTGAGGCAAGCGCGTCTTTCATTTGGTCTAGAAATGAATGTGGGAATTTAAAGATTTGAGCTTAAAACTTCAACCTCGTACCACCTGAAATGAGATATCTCAACCAAAAACCTAAAATGATGATTAACACCTAAGCTAGTGAATGGCTTTGCACTAGATATCAGTACATGCTTAATTACACTACAGGAAGAAGGTCATTTTGCAGCCAACACTAGCGACCAACAGTAAGTTGGTTGCTATAATTGGCAGCCAAGTGTTCTTTGTTGCTAATTTACCAACCATACTATGGTCCCTGAAATAGTTGCTATTACTTAGCAACGTATTTTCAATTAGTTCCAAATCAGCATCTAATTTCAGTTGGTTGCTAACTATATACAAACCGGTTTTACAACCCATTCAAACGCAAACATTGTTCTGCGAGCTGAGTAACTCCCCTTTTGGTCACGAAATGTCCATTTTCTTAAGCTTGTAATGTTGGATTTGCATCTCAATGTCATTGAAACTCTAATGCCATATGACTATATGAGTGAATCATTCTTTAATTTCCAAAAACCTAAGCGGATCGATCATGGTTGAATATCATTTTAATAATGCGATAGTTTTATTACATTTTTACGGACTCAACAACAGGGTTAATTACTTGCATTGTCTAGTTAAAAAAGTGTAAATAACAGATTGTTTATTTACCATAATGATTGAATTACTCTTTTCTTAAATTGAACGGAACAACTCTATATATACGATACTCCTCTACCACTTTTTTCCGGAATTTGAGCCAAATGCCCAAATTATACAGCATTTATCTGGTTTTGTTGATCTAGTAGTGTGCCAAATGACGTACGAAATGACGAACATCAACATAAAATATAATTGCACGAGAAGTATACTAACCAAATGCCGTAACCAATTACGTAATTACATCTCTGATCTTTTTGATACTAGTTTATGTGCTACTTGTGCTATATATTACTATTGTGTTAGATAACGTAATCGGCTGGCCGCTTATATTAATTTTCTGAACCAACTAAACATAGTAGTCATTGGATCAATGTTTTAAGGACGACGCCCAAGTCAATTTAATTGGCGTTACAACGTTGCTGAGATCTTCAATGCATGTCCATGGGGTTAAATTTCTTAGATCTGCACAAGGTTTCGATCTTTAATACGTGATCTAAGTTTGGTTAGTAGTTCGGTGAACGAGAGATCAGAGGATACATTCTAAGATAATCAATTCACAATAAGAGGAGGAGCCTATTAGCTTATAAAACAATTTTCTCAACCAACTTGCTGATTTAGGATAATACTTTGTGAACATTCTGGGAAACTCAACGATTTGTTTTGAAAGATTATTAAGCACAAAAAGAAACATGCTAGCTTTAGTCGTTTAAGCAGTCGCTTTGGCACACTAACATTATGTGACGGATTCCATTAGTCGTTTTGACAATAACAACGATTCGTTCTGCAAATAAGATTACAGTTGTCTGTAGTACTTCATGAAACATGCAGCATTTCTAGGACGAAATACTTTAACTTTGGCCAAAATTACTAACCTTAGCTTAGATATTTTCGTCACACAATTGGATTGAATTTTTTAATACTAAAGATGCGATTGATTGCCCATTGAGCTTCATTAGAAGTCAACCACTTGTATAGTTGTATTTTAGGATAGCTGGATAGGTATAGGGATGCCTATACAAACGTGCAATAACGAAAATCAGAGGACAAAAGAGGAAACTCCAACAAAAATAAGAGAGAAGAATAAAATAATAAGGGTATGAAAGGAGGGGAAGCAACCACGTAGTAAAGTTGGACAAAAACCTCGTACCCCTGCTTACTGCCGACATTATAACGAGAAATTCCGCACCTTTGTTTAACGTTAGAAAAATCTCCTTATCATCATAAATCATCAACTAATCTGCCCTTTGTCTGTTTCAAGTATTATACAGCGGAGTCGCATGTACAGTACTTCGTGTTTTACTAGCAATTTTGACAATTACTCCATATCGGAGTAGTATATTTTACATTTTACATTTCACGATTACTCATATAAAAGTTTACTGAAAGAATAATTCATCTCATATTTATAGATATAACACTACATATTGTCTATGTAAGTATCGTTTTTTTATTAATATTGTGTTATTTGTATTGTAATCGTTTGCTATGAATATGTTAAAACATATTGAGCTAAATACGAACGACCTAAGAGTAAAGAGGACGAAAGGAGTCCGAGAATACCCCAATGGTGCGGTCTAGCGATTTGAGTGTTGTTCCATCAAACAAGAGGTCATGACTATAAAATCTTAAGAGAGAGATAAAAAATGCATTTCGTGAGGAAATGTTGCTCCACCATGTAGGAAGATGAGCCTTGGTTCTCTTTGAACCGCAAAGGCGGGACGTATGTATGTTCTATTGTTCTCCTTCAATCTTACTAGGCCATCTAACCTAGTCTGATGTTATATCCATAAGTTTGGATGCAGTGCCCAAATATTGGTATAGACATCATAATTCATGAAGATAATGAAACCATTAGAACTTATTTTAAGCTAAGATTATTCCATTATTAGCGAATGGAAATAATTATATGAAAATGACTCGATATTATAATTTATTTATTTGTTATATGATTGAGTACTAACTACTTTCTCTCTCCTCTTTACTGTGCGTTTTCTTATGTTATGGCTTAGGAATCATTTGCTTGTCACCACCTTCATCCCATATTATAATAACCTTAAAAAATGGTCACTTTCGTTCATGGACCAACCCTCTATGCCCCCCATTGTAACAACTGGCCAAACGCATCAATTTCCATATCTTCATCAAATCCTGTGTTTCTTAACAAGACAAGTAGGGTCACTCCCTAACAACTTTGCATATTCCCCATCACTTTGAGTGTGTGTGTATTTGAGTGGTTTTCTCACTAGTGAAATCATAAATAGTGATGGATTGGTTTTGTTATGCTATAGAAAGATTAGATTATACACTTGTTTGCTCATTAGCTAAAAGAATGTTCTTGAGCGATGGTTAGTGGTTGATTGGGGTTATAAATGATGCGAGCTTGCCCGCCTCTACACGGTTCAATGAATGCCTGACTCCATCGAACTTGGTTAGGTTGGATAGAGTCTCGGTCAATTAAGTCGGTTACTCAGTGCTCAATACATAAGGTCGTCATATTAAATTAGCCTCTTTTTATGGGTTTTTTTTATATCTATTTAATGTCTTGATCAATTGAATTTAAGATAAATTAGGAATTAAAAATGTCAAGCCATATGTCATATTTTCCGAATCGAGCATGAGCACAACAATTTTAGACTCGATGAGCTCAGGTTAAGCTCGAACGCAAACAATTGTACCCAACTTTCTCTTACGACAAGGCTACATCACAACATACACTTGGGTGACAAGCTACATACTCCCAAGACCAGGGCTTAAATCACCGTAATAAAATACTCGTTTTTGAACCTAAACTTGATAATTGATATGCATCTAAACCATAATTGCCACTGGATGACTTAGTCAAATGATTTAAAAATCAGATAAAGTCGTGTGAACATATATATTATGATAATAATAAATTATGAAGAATACTCGTAAAAAAATATTAATAATGTTGTCCAAAATCAAATAGTCATGGACATAAATAAATTTTGTTTATATTAAAATATTAAATTTGAATGACAACAATTGTACCTGTTCGGTATCGTTTTCTGGTTTCGGTTTTCTGTTTTTTTTTAAAACAAAAGTCCCGTTTTTGAAAACCAGAAAACTTTATTATAGAAACTTTATTAAATTTGAATGACAACATAAGTCAGTTTTCATTTTCTATATAACTATTATAGAAACAAACAATTAAAACTTTATTTTGTAACTTATTAACCTAAACTTTTTACTCAAAAAAACCAAAAACTGAAAACGGCAGTGATACCGAACGAGCCCTAAAATAGTATGTTAGTTGGTAAAAAAATATTATGGAGACAAGAAAATGTATTTATGGTTTGTGGGTTAATTCCAAATCCATCTCAAATCCCAGTGCGGATCATCGGTCCCACTTCCGTGTCCCACTCCGTGTACCCCTCCAATCATGTGCTACCATTTCATAAATCTTTGGAAAAAATATAATTGTTAAAAGATAAAATAATGAAATGGTGGCATATGATTGGAGGGGTACACGGAAGTGGGACGGGTGATCCGCACTATCGGTATAAGCTTCTTTTTGTATTACCTCAGCACGGGATACCAATTCATGTTCTAATCAGTTATAAAATTGAGAATCACCTGATTGATCCGTTTGACGAGTCTATATTACCTATAATAAACTAAAAAAAATGCATATACTACCTAAGCTTTAAAAATGGCGTTTTGCTGGCATTCATCTACCACCATCCCTATAAAATTGACATATATGTTACGGAGTACTATGTTAGTTGACATAATAAAGTATCAAAAATACCTAGTCCATACATAAACATAAAACTAATGATAAGGAGGGCAGCAATAGACAGATTATCCTTCACCTAATTACGTGTTATTTGTAGTTTGAAGTCCTTTCTTTCAGTGCTTATACCATGCTCCAAGGAGCACAAGGAGCATGGTAGTCCTCCTTACAATAGATGAGTGGGGACCATATATGAAAAAATGAAAAATCATTTTAAGTATGGTCTCCACTCCTTTATTGTGAGGGGGATCACCATGCTCGGTATAATTTGCGCCTTTCTTTATTGGGCTACACCCTGTACGACGCATGACTTAGAAAATAGACAACTTGTGTACTTGCCAATATTTAAGGCGAAACATACACATAAACTAACCAATAATGTACTAAAATAGTAGGATTTGGATTTTCCTTATTTGTTAAATGTCTTTTTTTGCCAATTGTTTTCTCGTAGTCGTAGGATGTGATCTATGACTCTGAAAAGTCCTACGTTTTTTGGGATCCTTAAATTAGTAGTGCTTTGTTGCGCCCGTTGACCAATACCAAGAGGGAGCCCCGGGTTGCTATTTAGAGGTAGCGTCTCGGCATCTCCGGCCTCGGTACATACGAAATGTAACCTTTTTACTAGTTACTACGGAGTAATTCATTCATATCTTAATTATTTTCATTTAGTAACGTTGCAAGTATTGGTTACAAAAGTGGTTTAAACGATAGACTCCGATTGAGCTGAACCTGACTTAAAACAACCAGAAGTATTTGGTCCTAAGATTTCTAGTTTTTTAAACCAGGACTGGATGTGCATGAGCATTATAGTTGGTTTTATTTACTCCGTATTTATTTTCATGTTTGAACTTAATTAGACAACTTCATTAGTTGAATTATGAATCTTCTATACTAACTGCTTAATCAATATTTCAGAATTATGTTAAATCATAGTTTGATTAAATTTATTTTTCCCATTTGCTTTCCAAATTGATTGAAATTTGATTATGTAGATTAAACTTATTTCTCGGTTTGGTCTGGTTATAGGCAGGTCATGTCTAGCTGGTTCGGTCCCCGACTCTAGATGTCCAAAAATTTATGTTCTTGGCATCTAATCTAGTCCAGGTTTGGATGGTATGAGTTGCTCTCGTATTTTACATCAAACATAACAAATTTTAAAATCAGAGGGAGTAATATTTGTGTTAGATTTTGATGATTTGTAGCGTTATTGTTTGGAAAGAGAAATGAACTTATTTAAAAAAGTATGAGAAGAAGAAATTAATCTGTTGTTGGTGAAGCTAAAAATTTATTATTAATTGTATTTTTCATGTTTCGACACATGATATACAACTTCGATTTAGTTGAAATTACTTTTTTGGTCTTTGCTTGGTTAAGAGTTCTTAGTTTTCTCGGAAACTAATATTAGTTGAACTTTTCTTTAAAGAAGACTTGTTTTGTTTGATGAGCACCAAAAAACGTGGTTTTCAATTTTTATATTCGACTTTTTGCTCTTCTATTAAGGGAACTAAGTTTTAGATACATACAGATAGAGAGCCGTGTGCAATGAAAATTGCCAGCTTTCAATTACATTTTATATACATTTATAAGATTGATTAAAAACTTAAGAAGTCAAGTCATCTTAAGCCCAGTGAGACTTCATTCTAAAACCAATTTAATTACAAAGGAAGAGGATTAACTCTCAAGCTTATAAACTAGTCTCCTCAGCCTACTATTAATGTTGGACAATACTTTGTGAATACACTTAAAAATCCCTCGACACTTAACATTTGGTAAAGAGACGAACGAATAATAAATGCATGCTAGTCTACATAAAGACACATAGAAAGTTGTCTATGAGCGATTTTGTCAATAAATCAAAAGTGCAGTAAAATAAAGACGAAGAGATTACTTTGTAATTTAATGTGCATTATTTGATTTAACCTATGGTACTGTAAAAAAAAAAAAAAAAGAGCCGGAGAAAAATGGCCATTGAAAGAAAGAGATGAGGTAAGATGGGAGTTTGAATATCTTGGGGACCAATGGGTGGATGGAGCAGAACAGACGTTAGAAGCCGGTCACGAAAAAGCCCAGATTTGGCATAGTCAACCTTTTTTGGCACTAGCTTACTAGGAGGGGCTTCCTTGGTTTTTGATCTTTTTTTTTTCTATTTTTAGGCTTTTCTGCTGTTTGTACTGCCTCCCACGAATATTATTCACATGCACCACTTTGTGTTGCGTTACCCTCCAATTTTAGGACCCTTTCGCATATTGGTGCCCTTTGAAAATCTTACACTTTGACTCTGGCTTCACCTGCGATACTAACCTGGTACAATTGTACAAGTTACAAGATAGGCAAGTCAGCTATCGTTTGAAAATTTTACATAGAAGTAATGTAGAGTAGTTATGGAGAAACTTTACGGCTGAGTTTACTTAGTAAAATACGAATATACAACATTCATAATGCCCTAATTTTCGAACTTTTGGGTAGCTTAGAAATGTGTTGAACAAACTCTATAGACCACACAATGTCACTGTTACTTACGGAGTATAATAGTCCATTTTGCAAAAGTTTACTCGTACATTCCAATTGCGTTGATACTTGAAACGTTGCTTCATGGTTGTATAACTGAAAAATAGGTAATTACCCATTGGGTCAAACTAAATGGAGATCAATGGTCATCAAGAAAACATGGAATTTTCATGAATCATGGCATCCTATAATATGATTCAACCTTGTTGCTAGGAATTGAATAGCAAGTGCCAAATTGTGTGAAGCTTTTCCTAGAATCTCCCCTATAAATTGGTAACCAAACTAGTACTGCATAAAATCACTGACAACAAGATTTTTCGCAAATAAAATTGTAGTCCTAGGTCTGACTTCTCTCTTCATGGAAATTTCATTTCAAGTCAAAGGTTGTTGTTGTTACTTCTGTAAAACTAAGGCATTATGTGTATGACTATTGACTACTATGAGTTGGTTATTTAATAACCTAGAATCTTATGACTCAATTGGTGAAACGGTACGAGGCTAGTGTCCAAATTGAGCTCAATAGTACATACCTCTTTTGTTGTACAGTACAGCTACAAAGTATACTCCATCCTCAATACAGTCAGAGTTTGATGGACAGTTGAGAGTGAATGCTTAAAAGGATTAATAGATCAGGATCCATATTCGGATGCAAATGTTATACAGAGTAACTTATACAAACTCTCTTAACTTATTGTTATTGAGCTTGTTTGCGGAAATCTTGTGCTAGGATGAGTGACTTTCTAAGAAGTTTATGACACTAAGCAGTGATGTCAATTCAAACTGTGCTTGAAAAACACGGGTTTCATCAGAGCATGCTTTTACACTAAATCATTATACTCCTTCCATTTCTTTAAATTTTATAATTTACGTTTGTTTTGAAATACTCTTACAAATTCATATCAAAACTTAAAAAAATCTAAAAAAAACACGAGATCAGGTGTAGATGTTTGCCTCAACTTTATTAGGTTTAGTCTAGACATAAATTTGTATAGTACATACTAGTGTACTATATATGTCTATGTAAAATGATTGTAGAAAGATAATTTGTGAAGGCATGTGTATCATGTGAGTCCACCTATGTACAAAAGCTGAACAAGGTGTTAGAAATAGTTGAAAGATCATGACAACCATATGTCTATATCCGTAGTTGGCTTTCATTAAGGAATCAAGACTCCCATTATTGCACCAATAATGGTCCCTTCTACCGTATGCGGAAATTGCCCATTTTGGGTTATGCGTGTACCACTCCAAAATTACGTGCTCCTTTTCATCAATTTTACCATGTACGTTTGGTTTGAATACATTTGTTGGATTCAACTCCCATGTTCAAGCTATATATTCAAATCAAATGTACATAAATTAATGAAATTGAAGAAGTACAGATTTATTATTTCTGTTTTTAATTATTATTTCAATTAAATCATGTATTTTGTTTTCTTTTTTCTTTTTGGTAAATCTTTATTATTGTTTAAGAACCTTGAGTGATAATTCTACATTCTCATGAAAAAATATCTACGATAAAAGAGATAAAAAGTGGAGGGCTATTTTCTTATTCAATTAAAGTTATGAAAATGACACATTTGTCATTTTGTCAATGTATGTGATCTTATCGAGTTGTCGTTTCATTTTCAAATACAATAATTTTGAATTAATCAAATTGTCTTTTCCATGAATTGTCTTTGATCATATGCTTTGAAATTGAGGAACCTCATATTCCATTTATGATTTGAGGAAAGGATTTAAAATGGAGTACGCTCTAAGAAAATCGATGATTCTACAAAAGTTACTGTTAATCTATACTTAATAGCATAAATTTAGGCAAAAAGAAATTAATTTAATCAATGGAAAAATCAATTAACCTTCCACCTTTTTGTTTTTTTTTTTTCAACATGGAAAACATAGATCGTCATAATTGTTATATCTAACGAAAGTTTCATTTATTTGAAATTATTGTATTTGAGCGATGTCATCCTTGTATGCTTGATTGCGAGATGCCTAAATTTCCCTTTGTTATTCGAAACTTGCTTGTTGCTAACATTCGACTTTTTTCTACAAAATAACTATCGTTCAAGATTTTGACTTTAGTATTTGTACGATGATAATCAAATGGTGAGCTATTTCCTTGTTTGGTTAAAGATTAATATTGTTCACTTTCTCTCAAAAAAAAAAAAAAAAAAATATATTGTTCACTACTTTATAAGCCATCATGTACATAGGTTATAAATTCCCGTTGAGGAATAATATTAAACAAATCATAATCGCAAGTATAATCCAACATTACGTCTAGGTTACTTAAACTAATCATCAAATCACGATTAGCCTAATAAACAAATCCCAAATCAGACAAGTCAATACCTCAAAGAACAATCATTGTAAATAATATATACGAGTACCAGTCACATCAACAAAGAATATTATTTTAGCATTAGTGCCAATATATTAGTAGTATATGGAATAGGTACGATACCAACTAAAAAAGGTAACCTACCCTTCCCCAAAAGGGCAAACAAGACATAGGGCCATGAATAGTAGAAAGTTTAAAAGACCCCTACCAATGCATATGTAGACGTGTGACTTGTGAGTAGAGCCGGCCACGGGCTAGTGCCCTAAAAGTCGAGCACTGGAACTAGCCCTAGCTACCCGGACTAGTGCCGGGCTAGTGCCAGTGCTCGACTTTTGGGGCACTAGCACTAGCCCGCAGTGCTTTGACCGGGCTTTGACC
>JBBYHQ010000017.1:1310298-1321530 GCA_038382645.1 Spergularia azorica
TGGAACCTTTATCAAAAATTCTATTTTTTCTTTGACAATTTTAAAAAATTGAAACCATTTCTTTGTAAATTTGATAAAAACAAGGTATCAGAATTTAATCTCTAAAAACAAAAAATCATAGCCCTATCTCGCTTGACCTATCTCTAACCTTCTTTTTATTAGATTTGGGGCTATTAACTTGTCACCGGTTCTTTACACTAGTGAAAGTGCTTATAAAGCTCTATTTATCTGTTCTACCTCTAGTCTAATACATTTAACTAGTTAAGTATTTCAATTCTTTTCCACAATGATGTTCTACCATTGTAACGTTTCTTTCGCTCTACTGTGAGGTTCTCTTATACTCATGTACAACGTTCTACATCTTAATTGTTGGAGGATTATGCTCATCGTTTCCTAATCATGTCCAACAAGACGATAAATCTTTTCATGCCATATCGATTTTCACTTTCCACAAAACTCGGAAATTGTTCACGATTCATATCACATACTCCGTACTCCGTATCTTTGAAGCAAGGCACTCAACTTGTTAAATTGGGCGCCTTTTTAAACGACCAACTACCTACCTACTTGAAAACCAACACTGACAACAACAACGACAACAACAATGTCAATATCTCCGGCGACATTCCTCTCCAAAAACGGCGCCATTTTACCCGCCGCCGACACGCCACCGATCTCCACCTTCCTCGCCACCCATTCAGGTTGTTCTCCTCCTTCTCAAACCCTAAAATCTAATCAATTAATCCTATTAAATCCCCATATCAAACCCTAAAATCTCAATTTTCCCCTCTTTTTTTTCGCAGGTGCGTATACGACGACAAGAACACACAACAATGGCGAAACTCTCCTCTTCTACGACCGCCACATCAGACGCCTCTCCAACTCCCTCCAAATTCTCCTCCGTTCCAACCCCCGCCTTATCTTCGGCCACCAATTCTCGTCGCCGTCGTTTGCGCCGCCGTCTTTGGACTGGGATACAATCATACGGCGGCGAATTGACGCCGCAATGCGTAGTACGCTTCCGGTTGCGATCAGTGAGAGGGGAGCGGGCGAGGAGCTGGCGGTTTCGGCTTTGATTGGCGGAAATGCGGAGGAGTTGAGGGAGAGGATGGATGAGGAAGTGGTTGATAGGGTTTTTGATGTGTATTTGCATATAGGAATGTATGTTCCTCCCGTTTTCGGCGTTGCCGGGAACGGTGCTAGGTTGGCTGTGGTTGGGAATAGGAGGGAGTTTGCTGAGGCTAAGTACTCTGATTGGGCAAGGTTTGCCTTTCTCATTTCCTTTGTTGTGGTTGTTTGCTTGTCTGTGTACATTGTTGTTGATCATGTACATTGTTGCGGTTGTTTGCTTGTCTGTGTTTTCGAGATTAGTTAGTTTGTGTGTTTCGATTGTATGATATTGTACGAAGTAATCGACTTTGATGTTCATTGAACTTGGAATTTACGGTAATCTTTACAAAGTTGTTGAGGCAAAATGATTGGGAGGTGAATGATAATGTTTGAATGTTAGAGTGCATCGTTTCGAGTCTTTTCATTATGAGACTCTTGCGGAAAAATTTGTATTTTGCTCGATATAAGGCTGTTCATTTATGCGAGACCGTTGTGATATACTAGTAAAGTACAAGTGAGGCTGATGTCTCTTAGAAGAGAATTTGGGGGGTACTTTCATCGTCCTTTTTTTATTTTAGTTCCAAGTTGAATTCTGTCGTTTCATCCAGCCTGATCAGTGAATCCGTAGATGTTGTGTAAGAGAAGTTAATACCGGCTTCTTAGTGTTTGTCATGCCTATGACTGGACTACTGGAGAGAAGTTGCAGTGTGGCAGTGTAGTGGTGAAGGAAATGAAGAACACAAGGGGTGTAATTTTAAGTGTTCTACATTTTGAAAAGGTGGAAATCCTCCTCTCTTTTCTCGTCTCAGCGCCTGTCCTAAATCACTTTGTCGGTGTCAAGAGTCGAGCTCCTAGTTACTGCATTAGAAGCATTTAATGTTTATGCTCGCAATTTTCAGTTTCATTTTTTAGTTATTTCAGACTGAAACAGGTGTGTTTTTAGATGCATTTCTGCTGTTTATCTGAAATTTTTTAGATTACATTTGAGTTTGCAACACTATATCAAGCATAATGATTAGCTTGTGAAATTCTCATATTTTATAATGGTCTAAAGTAGTGTATTCTTGTGAGTTATGGGAGAAAATTTGTATTGGAGTTCTGATTACTTTAAATGTTTAGGTCTGTCTGAGTTGTAATATTGGGAACTTGAATTTCTAGGTAGGCTGAGGAAGCCATTGGAAAAATTGAGACCTCCAGCAGCGACAGAGCTCTTATTGTCAGATGATGGTGGTCGGATACTCGAAGGAACCATAACAAATTTCTTTGTCGTGTGTTCAAAGGTAAGAAGCTATTTAGATTATCTGTATACGCCTCATCTTGGCACATGTTTTCTCTCACATGCAATTTCTCCCTGAATGCTTTTGTTTTGGCTTCAGTGATGCTCTTAATTAAGAAACTGCAAAGGCTAAGCTGTTCTGTGTGTGCTTATGTTTGAAGTGTTTTAAATTGACTAGTTGGCCCACTATTTGCTAATGCAATCAGTGCTTGTGGCGAAAGTATGATTTCAGCGTTTGATGTATTGCTAGTTAAACTCCAGAATTAGACGACTATATACTTAAGGGAGTATGCTAAATTGCTCACTTGATGAGCATTAGTGGTTGCAGTGATGGTAGTAATGAAAGATATGGCAAGATCAATAATGAATAATTTTGGATATACTAGGACTTAGTAAGCATCAAAGGCTCATCATCGTGACATCGTGTATGCCTTTCGTTTGCATCTTTGTATTGTGCAGTTGTGCTTGACTGCCTGTGAAGGCTGTGACTGTTTCGGAGGCCTATTTTGTTTGATATAAAGTAGGAAATGATACAAGGATCAAATTGTAGGAGGTTGTTTGGTGAGGAGATTTATCCTTCGCTACTATGTTCACTCGTGTATATCTATTTTCTGCATGAAAATCCTGTATATATGCTTTACCATCGTTTTCTGTTTTAGAATTTTTCTAAATTTTTAGCTCATCATAAGACTCGTGGTATCTCCATTTTCTTAGAAACCCTAATGATTGAGTCTGGAAGTGAGAAAATCCGAGATGGATGAACTTTGTTCTTTGAGAGCTCTATTGGAGTCCATGAATGGTGCAGATGGCACCAGACTCTGGTCTGTGATCGGTTTGGGCTGTCTCATGTAATATTTTCTTAAACATGTTAGCATGTCTGCTCATTATCCACCTTTTCTGGTTGCCAATATCATTTATAAAAATGTATGGCTACTCTGAAGGTTCAAGCTTTTGTTTGGACTTGCAGTGAAAGCCTATGAGATATCTTTCTCTTAATTTATGCATGTTGATGAGTTGGAGCAAACGGTGATGATGAGTTGGAGTAACGTTTACGCTTTTTTTTTTTTTTTTTTGTTGCGTTGTGGCATGACTCGTTTTTTTTTATAAATACAACTTTTAGAACAAAAATGCAGATTTTTTGTGGTCTTTGCATTTATCTCACTTCCAATTCAACAAAGATCACTTTGTAGACAATCCATCTTATTGGTTACCTTGGACTAGTTTTCTCTTTCCAATTATAAAGGTGCACACAAATTCATAAGTTTTTTGGCACCCTATGTCATGTGGCACGCAGCAATTTCTTTAAATGTGCGCCTAGGTTTCTCACTCTCGTACACCTTGGTCCTCTTTTCTTTGCAATGGATTTTTTGGGAAAGCATGGTGTTCATTTCTCTCTCCTCTACAAACCTAGATTTTGGTTATGAATAAACCAGCTTTTAGAGGTGAGAGAAATGAAGACCATGCTTTCCTCAAAACCCGATGCAAGGAGAAGAGGACCATGGTTTTGAAAAGAATAACAAAAGTTTCATTTAGACAATGGGTGGCTCAATTTAATAACTTTTGTGTGCATCTTAGAGCAAATAAAGTAACGTCACTATTAAATGGGGAACCTTTATAGTGGTTTTGTTTGAGTTGGAGAGATAGAAAATAGAAAGACTACCAAAAATTTGGTCTTCAATAATCTTGATCTAATAATCAGAGATTTGCACCTATTTATACGTTCTCTCTCTTGAAGACCAAAATTAATGCTACCAATAAACCCGGTCTTATAGATGGGAGAGTTGGGTATGCATATGTGGAATCTAAAAAAAAAAGATTCAATCCAACAAGTGCTCTTCGAACCAATACACCACGACTAATATTGTGACAACTCATCACCCAAGCAACTAGTAATAGAAAATCATTGTGATTGGCCGCAATATAATCCCACTCTCTCTGTTTCCTCACTGCAACCTCTCTCTCCTCCCCATTACTGGCGCACCAACGCCCACCGCGAAACCAGCCACAACCACCACCGACCACCTTTTTGAAAAAACCACCAGGAGAGCGCTCTTTGCCGACGAGCCCAGCTAAGTCACCACCGACCATCACCCCTCCAAAGTCCAAATATAAGCCCCCGCTTCGTGATATAACACACGTTGCGTACGGCCAAATGCTCACTTTGCTAAGTAGAATATTTTTTATTCGTGTGATCTTTGCAAATTAAGAGTTATTTTGTTTCCTAGTATTTTGCTAGAATATAGGAATAATTATCATTTTATTTTTTAGGAGTATCTTATCTGTATTATTAGTCATTCAATGACTCAATGAGAGTGAGAGTGTTAATTTGCAGTTTCGCATCGCAACTGCAGCTAGCATTCCTCATTTTATTATTGCCATAGGAGGATTGAGGATTGAACTTGGTTATACAGTTGTGCTTCATTGCCCTTCTAAACTCTAACTCATAAATCATTTGAATTGCTTCGTAAATTATGAACTTTAATTGTTTCAATGTCAAATCCAAATTTCAAATAACATAATTAGCAAAATGAGAACTATATCTGTGCAGTTTATGTGGAGAGAGAATTGTGGCAGTGGAGAGAGAGTGGTATTTGAGTGTGGCACTGTCACCACTGTGTATTGTTTGGTGGTTGTTGACAGTGGCTTCGGTACTATGGGTAGTGTAGGGTGGGTTGTCATGAGTGGCTCAATAGAGGTGGCGGTGATGCCAGGGAATTGGAGTGGTGATTATAGGTGGTTTGGGTTATGATGTGGTGGGTGAGGGGATGGACTAGCTTAATTTTTATTGATATGAATTATTCTATTTTTTTGTATGGGTGATTAACACTGTAGTGTCAGTAGCATTGATTAGATAAAGTTAACTAGTAAGAACAATGTTTTATGGTCGTTATGTTTTTGTAGCTGCCTTCTGCATTCTTTGGGGGAGGGTCAATTGCTCTTTATGAGCAAAAGGGTTGGGGCTGGGGCTTTCTAGAAATAACTGTGTCATGAATTCACATAATAATTGAAGCTATTGGTTATTAGCTCATTTGCAGGATGCCTTATCCTCTCGCTCTCTCTCTCTCTCTCTCTTTTCTGTAATTTTCTTGATTTATGAAGAATACTCTTTTCCAATAAAAATTAATAATTGTTCTATACTCCGTATACTGTTAGGAGTAAGGTTGCGATATCACTTCTGCTTCCCTCATCATTTACCGTGTTTCCGCCAGATGCCGTGAATTTTCAGTATTGTGGCCACAAGTTTGAATTATTGATAAGCTATAATACTTGGATTCTTTTAGTAGAGGTCAGCTAGTCATGAGTGAGTGAATGCGTACGCATGTGTAATACTGTGTGTGTGTGTGTGTGTGTGTGTGTGGTAATCTCAACGAATTCTGCCCCCGTACCGTCCCTCGCGTTAATTGGATGAAGCGTTCATGTGTTATACAAGTAACCTGCCTAAGTCCTGATTGTCTACAGGGATACAGTGACATCAAGGAAGAAACATTACTTGATGACGATAGTTTGCACTCATGTTATGAACTACAAACAGCTCCTGTAAATCACGGTGTCCTACCGGGGATTGTCCGCCAATTAATACTGGAGTAAGTTCCTTTGCCTTATGCTCTGATTTGCACGTAGCAGTCCGAACCAAGTATTATTATCTGCTTCAATTTGACATGCTATACCGTGATCGTAAACTACATTACTTATTTATCCGATCTCTTAGTTCAGCAACATTGCTTGGGAGCTGATTTTGCCTAGGCAACAATAACCATTGCCAAGGCAAGTATCATTATGTTCCCATAGTAGATACTGCCACTACTCTCTTATTTCCCATAGTTCCTACAGTATCCTGACTTAATTTTCTACAAATGGAACAACAACATCACAAAAACTACATTACCCCAAAGCCTTAATTCTCAAAGACTTCCGCCTATGGCAAAGTAAAGAGAGATCGATGTACGCAGCCTTACCCTGACAACATAAAGGGGCTGTTTGCAAACATCTAAACGGACCTAAACACTCCCGCTCCACGACATATTCTTGTCTTGACCTCTTAGACATTTTTTATCAATAGGTTCGCCGTCAAAAGTATTGATTCACATTAATCATCTGATGTATTGTCTAGATTTAAAAGAAATTTTGTTTCTAACATGTGTCCCATATCCATGGCAGTTTGGGAAGCACAATGAACATAGACTAACAAGAAGTTGACGTCCATAACACCATACATATAGCATTATTAAGCAATAAAGCTCATGTCGTGGGTCAACCAAATCAAACAACTTCCTCCATGTCTCCACATGCATCTCTCTTCAATACAAAAATACTACTACATCAGGGGAAAGGGTTTTGATTTTCATTATATTAAATATAAGCATCAGTTAAATTCAAGAATTAGAATAATTTTTGATAACCATTAGACAATATGGGAAGACAAAATGTAGTAAAACAACTCAGAGTTGCTACGGTGTATATTGGAAAGCTTTAACTAAAGGATACTCCGGGAGATCATAAAATCTGCGTTGTCAATAGTTTGCATGGGCAAACTTAGCTCCTTTACTGTTCTTTTAGCCTCATTACTTCTCTGATTATGCTTCAAGCTAATGTCCATCAATGAAGGTAAAAAATCATCTAACAACTGGTTGCCGAATATTCCCATATTTGTTAGCTCGTGCACGGATATGAGTCATTAAATTTCGAATCGAAAATACAGTGTCTTGTACAAGCTCTGAGGGGGCTGAATGAGATATTTAGTAGTTTTCTTGTTTGTTTCCTCCCAAATCACACTACGGATAGCGAATTGCTGACACTATGATTGTATAAGAATTCTTCTCTGGTCATGCATCAGACAACCATAGAAATCAGAATGCTCATTACAAGACAAGCTACATCCGTCCATCCTCCAAGTTTATTTAAAATTGAGTCTGACAACTTGGAAATATATGTGTGTTTGTTTCAAGATAAGTTCCACAGAGGAGCAGTTCATGCTGCCAGGATAGCTTGACGAAAGGCAGATTTCATTTGATATACTAAAAAATGTAGTGAACTTTTTAGAGTTCATATGATAAAAATCGTGAACAGTTTGTACCTTGCTAATTTTCTTTTGAATCTTATTTTTGAAACAGAATATGCTTGAGCAAGGGCATAACAATTCGAGAGGTATCACCATCTTGGTTGGAGCGTGGAAAATGGAAGGAGGCATTTATTACAAGTAAATATTTGTTGCTGCTTTTTGCTTGTGAGTGAGCTTCATTTGGTCTGGGAGGGATGAGAAAGGCATTATAGTGGACTGCATCAGCTAATTAAACTAGTATGGTCAGTAGATTTTCTTGGATCTTCGTACATTTGGAGATTGGTCAACCAATTCATTGTCAAGACATTTTAACTGGTTTTTGAGTATCTTTTTCATGAAGTAACAAAGCTTGTGTCATAACTCACCATGCCCATGATTGCATTATTAGATACAAAATAGCATGTTCTATTCTTTTTTCGTATTTAGATAAAGAAGATGGTGGAATGCTACACCGAAAACCAAAAATTTACTTTCTCTAATGCTTCTCTTGCTTCTTTGTGTCTGCCCTCGGTTTTACTTGCAGACAGCCTAAGGCTTGTGCAACATGTAGAGACAATTCAAGCTCCCTCCTCATGGGCATCAATGCAGTCAAAATCCTGGGAAGAGGTGTCATGGATGCAGAAAGAGTTTAAGGCATGTGTTCACAGCTTAGCATGATAGCTTTATCAACTGATTTCCTGTACATTCTCTCATCTACCTTTTTCTTGATCCAAACAAAAACAGGAAGGCCCAGGGGTTATTACATCACTAATCCAGGTATTACCACCTTCTTAATATTTGATAAGCACTTCTCTTGCTGTCTTCTTTAACTTTGTAGAACTGCACAATCAAAATTAAGGTTTCTTTTCTCCAGAGTTTAATCTGCCCTGATCGCTAGCATGATGTAGGTTGATATATAAAATCTTGAAACTACCTTATAGAGTAGGCTCTTCTCTCGTCTTTCGTCGACTTTCCACAACTTACTTAGTCAAACATGGGCTGTATGTCTCCTGCATATGAACTAGTAGTAATGTTGTAATGTGCCTTAAGATCCCTTTCTTGTTGGCAATTTGTGGAGATTTGCAAAAAAGTTGGCGAATCGACGATGCATTCTTTATCTCGTACAGTAGCGATGAGTTCCACTGTGGCAGTATGTGAGGCATGCGCTTAGGTTCTACCTGGCTGTCACCATTGTGTTAATAGACATTTGTGAATTTCTGTTCTCTTATTTTGTTTGGAGATATTCTTATGTTTACTATTGTAAAGTTTTCTTCTTCTATAGAAGAGTCATTGAAGCTAGGTTCATTTTGTTAAAAGTTTCGTCTACTCATGGATCTGTGTGAATTCCTTCCTTGGCTTCTCATCTCTTATTGAAATGCATTTGCAGAGAGAAATCATGAAGAAAGCTAGTCTTGAAGGGCGTTCTTTTACTATATGAAATTAGGCGATGGATTCTTTCTCCAAAAGTCGGGCTGCTCTTCAACATATGCAAAGATGATGCAAGTAAGCTGGATGAGATTTAGTTGGTGAGTTGCTGATGGCGCTGCAAGCAATCAGTACAATGCGTGATTATCTTTTTCCTCATGTTGAGTAGTAATGCTGGTGTATTCTGATTTCGTTTGAGGATGTTGTGTAAATCTATACTTTGAAATGTTTCATCAGATCCTACTCTGTTCAGACAACAATTTTGTAGGATGGCCTGCATTCTACCTGAATGAGTTAAACTTTTAGATATACAGTTTTAACTTTTTACCTTAACTTTCTTCTCCAGAAAGTATTGCACTTACACCTTCATAAAGAAACTAGCTTATGAACCCGTGCCATGCACGGGGTTCTTAAATGCTTATGTGAAGTAGTTCTAGTAGTGTTATGTATATACTCTCTCATTCTAAGAATAAGTGACATTTTTTTTTAGGTGAGTTTTATTTTTTATTTAACAAAAAAATAATTGGGTTCATAGAGGCAAAATAAAGTTTATTAGATTCGTAAAGGTTAGCATTTAAGATATATAGAAAGGAAATTATAAGTGATAAGGTATGAAAATCACAAAATAAGTAGTCTTACATTAGGCTTGTAATAATAATGTTTGTAAGTGAGAGTAAAAAAAAAATCGAAATTAGAGTGCTAAATGAGATTATAAAAAAATTACAATAATTAATAAATTTTGTCTTAATGTACATGAGGTAAATGAATCTAAAAAAAATGTTTTTTTGCTAATTTTTTTTTTTAATAAAACTTTATACTTACATAATTATTTCAAAATATACATAATAAATCAAACTTTAAACATGGAAGGTAAACCATGACAACTTTACGCTTGCCATTCACATCTCATGGAATACAATCATGTGAAATTATGAATTGCATAGCTCGCCAAATAGTTTGTTTCGCAAACATCGGTATCGATTTTTTTTTCAGTACTAATAACCTACAACACCGTGTCGTGTAGATGATAGCATAGCTACTGATCACCATCATAGCTCTTATACGACCTTAGGTTGTCCTGCACCGTCGCCGTCACTCTAGCATTGAATCACAATAATGTAATCGAAAGAATTGATAATGACAGACATACAACAAAAACAACACAAAAGTATCAGATAAAGGCAATAACTTATTTCTATTGATTGATGTTCGTTTTGCCCAATGTAATAGCCAGCGAATGAAAGTTTTTCTTTGATCAAACTACAAACAACATTAAAAGTAGGATAGCAAATGGAAATTCAAAGTAAGGGAGCACTTACATATATAAGTGGTCAACCAAAATTTCCGAAATTTGGGATAACCTGCTCATTGCCTACGATTGTTGATGTAAATTTATCACCTTGCAAGAGCATATCAGCATGCAAATTAAAAATGGAGCAAAAAATCAGGGGGAAAATCAGAAATAAGGATTAAATTAATGATAACAAATTAACAATGATTTCAGTATAGATTCAAATCTCAAGTACAAATCTGAGATGGTTGAACTGTTGAAGTACAGAACGCAAAGATTATGCCTTGAGAAACAAACCGAATTTGAGTCCTTACATTCTATTGCTCCATTGTTGGTCTCCCGATTGCTCGATTGCATACAAACTGCATTAATGTAAGTTAGAGGGAAGCCGAGGAAGTGAGGGGCTTATCTAAACAATACGGCAGCAATTCATCGTCCATCTAAGGGTTATTACCTTATTATTTATGCCGAATTAGCTATAGCACCCCATTTTAGCGTTCAGATCATATCTGAACAATCGCTGAAAAACACAAATCAAAATAAATAAGTTATAGGTGCTAGCCCATTGGAGTGCATCTCGGACAGCGTGCCATTCGGCCTGAATAGCCGATTCGATCCTCCGATTGTAATAGCCACTTCCTAAAAGTATTATGTATGTCGATGCTCCTGTACGGCTGTACCTATCTTTTCGTCGGTTGAATGATCAAAAAAGTTGTTTACAGATAAACATTAATGATCCATGATTAATACAGAGTATGTCACATTATGAAGTAAGATATGGTGCATGGTAAGAGAATGAAAACAATCCTTGCTCTTATCGTAATAGTGACTCCTCCAATTCAGCTCGATACCATAAACGACTATATCACCCTGTAAAAAAAAAAAAGTGAAAATTAAACTGGAATTATTCATGAGAAATAAACGACAATGGCAAAAGGATGAAAAAAATCAAAATAATGGATGCATGCACATTTTCATTGTAAATTTATCATGGATTCATAAAATTGAGAAAAAAAAGGGCTATATATATGGAGTTTGACAAAGAGGGCGTTCCATCTGAATGTCATGGAAGGTTTTGGTAAAGATTTTGTC
>JBBYHQ010000017.1:1344599-1364702 GCA_038382645.1 Spergularia azorica
TTCTACGTAAATACTTTCATTTCATACCCAAAACTTGAATTATTTTAATTTAGAGCATTATTTAAAAAAAAACGTTCTTTCATGATAATATATGGTGCTCCATATCCATGTGTCTACACAATTTTATCAATTTGTGGGCGATATTTAGAAGCACCCTTACCTTGCAGTTGCGGGTAATCCATACCCTTTGAGCATATGGGCAAGTGTAAGAAATGTACAACCTTCGCAACTCAAACCAACAACAAAAGATCAGCATTTTCTATTGAGAATTACTATTCAAATTAATATAACCAAATGAAATAAAACTTCAAATTAATCTTATATTAAAATAAAACCTTGTTCTGCCATCAAAAAATGGAGGTGGGTCTGAAGTAGAATCAAGAGCTGGGGGCCGACCCTCTTCCACATTCCTATAAAGTTTCACATACAAGTTACTTTCTTATCTTAACAAATTTACCCAGAATCAACTAAATGAGAAATAAAATCAAAGTAACACTAATACATACCCATTTGGAATTGGTGAACAAGGTGTAATGTTTACTCTTCTTTGGGGTTTAAGAGGATAATGAGGAGAGAGAAAGTTGATGTTTGTAAGGGGATGTTGAGGAAGATTTGATTTTGATGATGAGCTTGGATTGCGAGTAATGGCGAATGTTGCAGAGGTAAAGCACAGTTTCAGAGCTGCCATTTTTAATTTTTTCTGGTACTAATGACGGATTGACGGGTATTCCCGTTATTTACCTACCATTTAAGTACGCAAGACACAACTGCTGTGTGGACTGGCAATAGATGTTCATATGTTGCCTGTCCCCTCCGTCTCATAGAGTTCCTTTAAGATTTTTCGTTCATTTCGATGTTCTAATGAAAATTTTTCTTTTTCTTTTTCCGATATGCTTTCTACGTGTGAATTTACCAATATGAACTGTGTACATCATTTAATCGGTCGAATAAACCAGTAGAAATCGAGAATGAAATGAATATGACAACACCCGGAAACAGCTTCAAATACAAGTATTTAGAATATGATAGCAGGACTTCTGGAGACAAGTGCAACCAGATGACTTGCCAATTGCCTTCAGGCTCTTTATATAGCTAAAGAAGTTCATCATATAATTATCGTTGATAACCGATGAACATACAAGCAAAAGAAGATGCAGAAGGGAATCGTACGTACTACTAAAGATTTGTATGCGTCCCTAAAGCTGGCCTCTCTAACTAATCAGCTAAATACAATAATAATCAAACACCTTAAGCTGCCGCGGTATTACCAAGTATACCACCACCAGCTCCTTTGGACTCGTCAATGTCTTTTGGTGCCTCAAGCCCACTGATGGAAGAAGCAACTGACTTGAACCAACCCATAAGCTTCCGGTGATCCTTAACGTAAAGCCATGCTTGAAGAAAAGGGAAGAGATTCTCGTCTATGCCACGTTCCTCGATATAATTGTGGAAGGCGTCTCTAACCTTCTCATCCAAAGTTCTGTGAAACATTGAAAAGACAACCAAAAATTATTACAGTGCAAGAGAGAAGTCTCTAGCTCATGGAGTCATGGCGCAAGTTAAGCTAATAAGAGAAGCTGCAACCACATTCCGAAATAAGGAGTTTATCTACACAAATACCAAAATCAAAAAAGAATTACATGCGCTGTCCAAAAAAAACAAGTTACATGAGTGCAATGTCTGCCCGTTAGACATTGGCCAATATAGAAATATATAACTTTTTGGACCAAATTAATCCCTCAAACTCGATCGAGTCCTAACATTTTGCCACGGAGAGATAATATTACTATCTAGGTGCTACGACTCAACTAAGACCCATAAGAAAGATTTAAATGTATTCATTAAACTCTTAAAGACTCGTAAACAGTAACACATGGGACCTAAAGTTTCCTCAGGCCGTACTTCCAAAAGACTCAAGTTGAGCCTGTTCCAAGGCTCAACTTAAGAACGTCAGACCTTGACACAGTAGCAAAGTCTGAGCCAAAGCCTTAGTCTCAAACTCGGCATTAGAGACAGCCTTTCTACAAACATATTTCTCTAGCTGCACTCCACCATGGATCACCGTCCTATAATGGGAAGCGCCACCTCAATGGTCATCCTCAAAATCCAGAATCGTAAGCTAACTCATCCTCGAAAGTTACATCCTTGAACTAACTGAATAAATACTCAGAGTAAACTGTAGCATCATAAAAGGCTTTGGTAGGAAAAAGCAATATTCAACCATCCAGATAGTTTCTTTCTACTTATTTCACTTCAACAAAGTAAGGGAACAAGTACAGCATCTCCAGATGCATTGCAACAATACAGTTCATTACACAGCAGTATTGCACAACACCACTTAGTACTTACCTTGTTGTGTTAGAGACATGCAACATCCACTCATAAAACTTTACAGGTTCGTAATCACTGAACATTTCTCAAATGTATTTTCAGCAAGGAAGGAAAAAGAAGGGGAAGACATATTAAAATTGATACTTGTTTGACTTCTTTATCGTCACAGGGTGCCAGGGATTCTAAAGATTGATGTGTTTTGAAGCCATTGACTGATTGAAGTTTAGAGAAGGGGGGGGGGGGGTGGGGTGGGGTTGCAAAAACAGTGACTTATCATTATGTCATGTTAAACTGATTCACATTGTTGGTCATAACACTTTAACGGAGTGTACATGATCAACGAGGATTTACATTGCTCTGGTCCAGCTTCAAATCACCCAATCCCCCAATTAAAGAAGAAGAAAATTCAACCCTACAATCTATACCACGACACAATTCACATCACCATTAAAAGACTTTCTACTAACTTCGTTCAAGCAACTCACTAACAAACAACAAAGCCTAACGTACCCAAAAAATATGAAGTAGCTAACATGAACCGTCACAACTTACAACCCTAGAAAATGTGAAACATAAGGAAAAAGAGGGAGAAATGAGAGATGAACAAAAGAATGCAATTGTTAGTGCAAAAGCACCACCATACACTAGCCATTGTTTGGACAGGATAATTAGAAAGATAGAAAGCACTAGGAAGGGACAGATATAAAGAAAATTCTTTTGGAATAAAGAATAGCAAAGTACCAAATATTGATAGTTTGGTAGCAAATGTATAGGGAGAAGGAAACGGAAAGATCCATTTTGTCTCCCTTATGAAGAAACAAAATCCTTCTGATATTGCACCGTTTTGGAAAAAGCAGTCGGTTGACTCTTCACGCTAACATCTTCACACTATGTTATGCTACGGGAAGATGCCCATTTGTTAGATTACAAAACTTTTGATAATAAAAGAAGATGGCAGTGAGCACTTTGAAAATTGAGTTTCTCAAAATGACATCAACCACTGTCCATGAAGCTCCTAGTACGAATGAGCCATGGAGGGCTTGAAATGATGTCAAGTGATTACCAATGAAGGATTATGGGACATGTTGTGGTCCTTTTTGTTCACTTTGATTGCAAGCAGACATTATCCATTTTCTGCCTTGCCTCTCTCATCCAATTAGTATCTAAACAACAAATCTTATCCCCTGCCTTTCAATCCCCGTCAGTTCCCTCCATTTCTCTCTACCAAAACAAAGCATAACGCTTTTCCATCAAATATATCAAACTTTCAAGAAACAAAACCAATTAAATAAATTAAACTAAGTGCCAAACTTTCAAGGTTCAAGAATCCCTGCAACATTAGTTTGTTTCAAATGTATGTTATCTCAGAGTGCATAACATACGATCAACGACCAACAAACAAACAAACAAGCTATAATTCGATTAGGGGTCTCCTATCTATCAACTACTCCAAACTTCCAAAGTGATAAGACACACAGTAAACGAGTCTACTAGGTGGTATTATAACAAAGTTTTCAACTCCTACAATACTATTCACTAGACATGCAGATAAAGGATTCAAAATCAGCTAAAAACTGAAAACAAAACCCCAAAATAAGCATACATGAGCCTAAACCACTTCACCTATGTTTCATCTCGACACGAAAACATGATCTTAGACAACGAATTTTGTAATATAAAAATGAAAACAGAAGGTAAACTAACATTTTTATCTTCATGAGCAGGAGTATTCTCTAACACTCAATAATGACATCACAATAACCCAAATGCCGATTCCAGCCTAGGAAGAGCGGCGATGCACTTAATCTACCACAATTGCGAGAGAGGTAACTATACCCATAGACCAACACAGACAGCCAATAACCAACCAAAACAAAATTTGTCAATAAAATCATCATTAACCAAGCACATTTCAGGCCGAAACGAACAATTCCTCAGCTCCCTGAATCAAAATTACTAACGAATCGATTTCAATACCCGAAACAGAACCAACAAATACCATAAACATAACAAGCAATCACCAACTAACCAAACAAACAACAAACCAACAAAAATGCGAGGGTGGAAAGAGCAACTAACTCAAATAGGGGGCCAGTAAACGCATTGGGATCGAAAACGAGACCAATCTCAGATTTCGGGCGAAGAGCAACAGAGTGAATACCAAGAGCATCAGGGTACAACCCACATAAGAAATTCAATGTCTCATCCACACCAGGCTTAGAAATATCAACATGAACAAACAATTGATTAATCCCACCACCATCATCATCACCCTCATCTCTACCATTCTCATCAGAATCTTCCTCCGCAAGATTCGCCAGCCGCATTACAGAAACCGTAATCTCCTCGTTCTTGAACTGCCGCTTTAGCACTGGCCCGTTCGAGTCTAGCGCCCCCTTCACTATGCTGAACTCCGAAGGCGGCGACACTTTCTGCGCAAAAAAAAATAAAATTAGGGTTTAGGGTTTTAGGGATTTGGGGATTTCTAGGGTTTAAGGAAATGAGAAAAAGGGGGAAATTATTACCGGAGGAGGAGCCAGGTTGGAGACTTCGACGTAGTGGTCTTTGAGAGAGCGGAGAATCATGTTGTTGACGGCGGAGGAGACGGTGGTTGTTGATCTTTGTGAAAAATTCCGCCATTGTCGGTGTATTGCGCCGCCGGCTGCGGTGGTGCGGGTTGCGGTTGTAATAGCTCTCCTTAACATTTTTGTCTAGTGCGTCCGTCGTTGTTCAATCGATTTATACGGAGTATGTAGGTATGTAGCGTAACGGTGTCTATATATGAGTCATTTCGAGTTGAGTCCATGTCTATATTGGCGAGGCAAGATGAGATAAAAGTACACATTTTATCATACGAGCTTTAAGATAAGGATACAGAGATTTTGAGATTTGTAACGTGAGTTGAATTCCAGTTAGGACTGTCGTAGCTTGTAATAGTTATAAAGATTCTTGATTTATGTAAATGTACCCCAAAATCATCCTTTCTGCTTAAAAGTAAACTAATACCAATACTATACTCGTATTACTACTATTATGGTCGATATGTAGGGAGAGAATAGTAACGAGTTTGTTGGAAAGGGAGAGACAAATAACATTTTTACTTGATGGAGTATTGAACAACACAAATTAAAGTTGATAAAATCATTGGATGGGTTGAAATTCATTTTATTCAGTGATTGCAATTTTGCAAGTTGAAGTTGATTTTTTGAAAAAAACGGTGAAGGCTCCTATATCATTAATTACATGCATAAAATGAACTAAGTATTAAGTTAATGAATATTGATTTACTCCTCTCCTATGACAAAATTGGCCGATTGTGTGACGTATAAAAGATTGAAAGTGAAGAAACCGTGATCATGGGAGCCAAACTTCAAGCTTAAGAATCAACTCCCGAAGGCGAAAACCCAGAACCTTTGATTGAAGTTAAAGGTCGTTGATGATACGTATTGCGACTAATCAAATGGGAATCAAGAAATAAAACAATAACTGTAATGTCATCGTGAAAGTGTCTTCTAACTCCTCGATCAATCTTCTTAAGGTCTGAATATCTCATTTCTCGTTTCTTTGCAGCCTCACAAAGCGCTGCTTTCACAAGCCTCTTTGCGATTCCCTGTTACACAAACAAACTCATTAACGCAAGTTTTTACCGGCCAAATAACCAATTTGGTATATGAAAATGTAGCCAATTACCAGATTGGTATATAACAACTTAGAAAATACATATTGGTATAAAAAAATGCGAAGAGAGTAAGCTTAGCCTAATAAAATGGACCTTATCGACATCAAGTGAATAGAGAAACGTACTTGTCGTGGACTTGTGTTAACGATGTCAACGGCTTCTTGGTTACTCAAGTGTTCCCATAAGCCATCCGAAGCAAAAATAAGAAATTGGTCTTCAGGAAGAAGTTTCTGAACTGATATTGATGGCTCAGCTGTCATAATTGGCTTATCAAAAGTTTCAGTTAATCTGAACTTTGGTAAGAGAGGTGCTCTGTTAAACTCTGCCTTCTTTAGATAAGCATCACCTATAGATCGTGAAACCTGCATAGCACAAACTTTTAGCACTCGTTTGGTTCGCAATGCCTAGAAATTTCTGCTTACGGCCTGTTTGGCCAAACTTCAACTTTATCCAAAACTATTTCCGAGAATTCTTTCTACGGCACCTGAAATGCTTTTAAAAATTTGGAAACATTTTCTCGATTTGGGTTATTAGGATTACCTGTATAAGACCTTTAACACGCCAAACATTGTGCTTTAAGACGACGATTTGTGGATCATCCGGATGCAATGACTGCAACTCCTCTCTCACAAATTCATCACTAGCATTATGCTCTGATGATAATTGAACCGCTTTTACAGATTTATCCAACTTATTCAATTTTCCAAGGACTACACGAGAATCACCAGCATTTGCAGTATAAAGATAGCCGCTGCATATTACGCCTACTAAACAGCAAGACCCTACAGAAGCAATTTGCGGCTTTTCTTGCCATAATGTCTTTACTACTGACAAAAACCCTTCTTCTGTAGCCAAAAATGCTTTCATAATAACATCAGCAGACATACCTTTGTTTTCTGATGTAAACTCTGCACCAACAATAGCTGTCAAGTCAGTAAGTTTATGCATTAGCAACCTCGAAGAATAATTTTATCGAGAATCAGATAATCGACCAACTGCTAACATAAAACATATTTCGTCAAGCCATACATAGATTGAAATACGTACTTTTAATGTTGTCGAAAAGGTTACAACATACAAATCGAGCTGTCTCAGGACCACCATGGCCATCGTAAATGCCAACAAAGGTTCCTTGAGGGCTGTTATCAAGTGAGCTCAAAGGACCAGACTCGAGCTGGCTATAATCCTCTACTAAGTTGTTGGCTTGAACCACGGCCATAGAGAAATCGCCATTAACATGATTTCCGAAATCCTTATGCCATAATAATCCTTCAAATCGGCCATTAGCATCCCTAGTAGAATTCTCACCCTCGACGGAGGGCTTCCAACAAGGTGACACGATTCGCATTAAAGCCGTGCTAACCATTTCATAAGTTTACAACCAAATGCAAGTCAGTGGCAACTGTTACTCCATGTCTCGAACGATAGTCATAATAATAATCTTGGTCTTAGCTTGTTCCTTACGTATGTCAACCAAATGAGCTAGCTATTAATCGTCCCATAGAGCCAACTCCAGTAAAAGAATCGGATTTTGAATTCGCAACTTGTGTATTATTCTCAGTTTTCACACAATGTTGAGAACTTAAAAGGACAATAATATTTTCAATCACCATAAATCTGTGTAAGATTAAATCACATAAGTAAGGTGACTAATATATGAATGCATCATGCAAAAATAAAAACTTATAATCATGTACTACACCCTTAATCAACTCAAAACACAGCAAAACTAGGCACTCATGATATCAATTTGTACTAGCTAATCCAAAAGTTAAACATGATCAACTCTAGGAAATGAGTTGAAAGAAGTTATGGGGAACATATATATACCATTCTTATCAAAAGGGGTCAATAATTTTCTTTTCATTATTGGCCATTTGGCCCATCTTATGATTTGTAGAGTTACCAAAATCATGGTAAAAAAATTATCGATATGTTTAATGGAAGTTCAGCAAAATTCGGGTGCACTCTAAAATTTGAGTCCCTTAGGGCCGGGTCGGTTCGAGCCGGGTCAATTCGGGTGCACTTTATAGTTCAGGCTGTGTCGGGTTTGGGCCACTTCGGGTTTAGCTCTCTTCGGGTCTATTTCGGGTACAAATCAAATTATTCAAGTTAGGGTTAATTCAGGTCTACTTTTAGAATCGGGAAGAATCATTATTAGATTAGTAGTAGTTACATTTATTTCCGATTGATTGACCAAATATAGATGAAAAATATTAAATCAAGTTGTTTAGGTACACCGTATAATATAACATCCATTCATGAATTCATCTAGTGGTCGTTTGGTTACCTTTTTAAAACACATGAATTGCAAATTCCCATGAATTACATATTATCCGGGTTGTTTGGTTGCCCTTTTTTAAGAAAAATGGGGCAATTGGAAATTCCATGGGAAAATGAAATTCCCACATAATGGTGGAATTTGCTTACCAAGTCCCCCCTTGGTAATTCTGAATTCCTCATCATCTTTGTTCAAAAGTTACATTTTTGCCCCCAAATAATTAGAAAGACACTATAATCAAGGGATACAATTGTAATTATGAATTAAAAATAAGGGAATTGGAAGGGTGCAACCAAACAAGATGTTGGAATTTAATTCATGGGAAATCCGAATTCTTTGATGTCTACCAAACAACTTGTAACTAATTCACACGAATTGTACACATGAACTTAATTAATGGGATATGTAACTTCCTATAGGAATTAAATTACTACATGAACCAAACGACCACCTAGTCTAGCTCACTTTATATAATTTGAAATTAAATTGTCCAAAATGTTCGTATCGCTAAATCAAAGGTTTGATTTATAGTTTGGGGAAATTGAAAAATTTGAGTCTATTTAGTACGGGTCTATTCGGGTTCGGGTGATATTCTGGTCTGGCTAGTTGAGTTCGGGTCATTACGGATTCGAGGGTCAACTTCGGGTGATAATCCGGTTCACGTGTAATCGAGTTCGCGCCAAATACGGGTAACTTAACTTCGAATGAAATTCGAGTTTAGGCCAAGTTTCGGGTCTAGTCACTTTTGTCAAGTCTATGCATTTGTCATCCACAAAATATTCTTATATTTAGAATCAAAAACAAAAACAATTCAAAAGTTACATTGTATATTTTAACAGGGATTCAGAACAATCTTGGAGAATTACAAAACTCTGGGCGAAACATAAAGACGAGACCCTGGTATTTTAGTAACTAACAATAGGCTTATCTTTTGAAGTAACCAAACTCAATTTCTATAGTTTTTGTTAAGTCGTAATTGAAATCATTTATCGCTACACTACGTACACTTGTGTCGTGTTATGCTACATAATTCTATGCCGCGAATATGAATTTGGTCAAAAAAATTGGAGACTTGGCTCGACCAAGTTAAAAGATATCTCTAGTCTTATGCATTGTACTCGTGCAGGTGTATTTTGCAGAAACTAATTGAATGATAATTCTAACCATTGTATATGAAAATCATGCCTTAACTTTTTCTTCAAAAAAAAAAAAAAAAAAAAACATGCCTTAACTTACAATGAACAAATAAGTAAAAAAATATCATTTCAAAAGTTCATGCATTCGAAATTGTATACCTGTGTAACACCAAAATGAAGATATATACATTTATTATTCATCATAATTCATCTCAAGTCGAGGAATTATTTTCATGACCAGCTTTTGTGACTAAAGTATATGAAGTTCTATATATACATTCGTAGCCACCGTGCCTAACCGAATTTTTTTTTTCTCAAATCCAACATTCACATAATTTTCGTAAAACAAAATTTCAAAATAAATTCAAACTGATATCGAAAAGAGAAAATATGGTAAGGATGAGAAACATGTATTATCTTTAAATTGACAACTTTAAGATGCAAAAATCCAATCACCTCAAAAAAAAAAAAAGGTGAAGCAAAATTTGACAACAATTTATCCATATTAAATTCAATAATGGTAACTGTATTTAGGAAGAAAAAGTTGAAATCAATAAAGCAATACCTTGAGACGATGCAATTTGAGGACCACAAGAAACAATATGGAGATGATTAACGCAAACCTCCTCTCTAATATAGATATCATATGATAGAGAGGAAGAGAAATTAAAAATAAATAAATTTGAGGAATTTGTTTTTTTTTTCTTGTGATATATATTTATAAAAATAATGACTTGTTTGTTAAGAATAAGTAAAATTGTTTAAACCACGGAACCAAAAAGGAGAATTTTCATCGTTTTTTTATATTGAAGAAAGCGGGACAATTATAGGTATGTTTTGTTGAAAGAAAAAATATTGGCTAAATATATTGTGTTGGGATTTGGAGGGTTTTGACTTTGACCAAAGCAAAACTTCACAAACCAACAAGTTAGGCAACTTTTGCTCATCTTTATTTTTCTCCTTCTTATTTATGGCAAACTAACCCGTGTTTTAGAACTTCTCTTCTTCTAGTTTTTGCTTATTCTTTTTCCGTGTTGCCTTTCTTGGACGCGTTTTGGACTCTTTCACTCTCCATTTATTTTCTTAGCTTTGACCTTTTCCCCCTTTTACGGGTTTTATTTTGTTACTCAAAACATGCGATTCAAACTTTTTAAACATTCAACAAGAAGAAAATAATAGGGGAATAACTCAAAACCTTTTTACTGACTTCACATAATGCTGACAAATCGAATATGCATAAGTACCTCACAAACAATTGAATCTGACAACAAAATATTGAATGTTTTGTTTGACTATATATGTAATAATATGGAATTGCATCAAATCAGGAATGTTTTAATTGTTAGAAATTTGAAAATAATAAATCAACCTACTAGAGTGTATAACTCCACTAATTAACTCTCATAACTCCAATAACTCTGTAACTAGAACACAGAACCAGAGCACCACCCAACACCAACCTTAGCCCCACCGCACCAACCACCTCCTTCGGTGGTCAATGGTGGCTCCGACGATGGCTTTCACAATTAGCTAGAGTTATGTTAGTGGAGTAGGTGGAGTTATGAGTTTTGTGGAGTTACCACAGTTACACAATTTGGTTAGTGCAGTTATACGGTTAGGAGTTGGCCCGTATAGTATATGGAGTTATGATTTCTAATTTCTGACAATAAAAGCACTTTTGACCGGATGACACCCATAATGATATAGTGTGACAATAAAATATTTACATTTCTTTCGGCAAACTGTCTCTGGTATTTTTGTAAAGAAAAGTTACATACATATAAAATAAGTTTTTTTTTTTTTTTTTTTTTTTACACCATTGGTGTTACACCACCTTTTAAGTTTGAACAGTCAAAATTGCATTTTAACGCTATTTTGCTTGAGAGGTACACCACAAAAATTTCGGCCAAAATTCCCCTTGACTACGACGCTGACTTACTCTCCCTTTCTTTTCCTTCATTCTTTCATCCTTCTGCGTTTCCCTCCAAAAGTACGAATTGCAAGTGTCTCTCTCTCTCTCTCTCTCTCTCTCATTGTTGCTAAAGATGACAAGTCAATGGAGTGCCCCTAATGTGAGTAAGGCCATGGTAGATTGGAGTTTGAATGTTAGGGTGCGAAATTTAAGGTGCGATTATGGAGGAAGAAGGGTGAAATGAAGGGGAAAGGGGATATCGAGGTGAAAAAAAAAGGAAAAGAAAGGGAGAGCAGACTCCAGGAGCATGTGGGACCGGACAAAAGTACTAAAATGTGGTTTTCGGCAATTTTAGATTAAAAAGGTAGTGTTTGTCAAAAACTCAATCTTAAAAGATGGTGTTTGGGAAAGAAAAAAAACATGCCCATAAAAATAATGATTGAAGACTTAAGTACTAGTGATTTTGAGTGTCCATATAATTAGATGAGGTGCTTAGGTAGTGAGGAAGGACTATTATTTTTAATTGTTCACGCCCAATTACTATAGTTGGGTAGCCGTACAACGAATTATCAAATCAAAAATTAGTTTTTTTAATTGTTCACACTATTATACTTTCAAACAAGCTCACGAGATTTTAGGTTGGGGCTAGATCTTGCTCGAGCTTTTACCAAATCAATCTACAATTACTTGTAAACAAAGCTCAACTCACTACCACTCCAATTGGCACAGCAAAGGGAGAGCATTGGGTTTTTTCGGTCTGATTGTTTTGTGATGGAAAACGGAAACAGGTCAGAAACAAATGACATTCAGTAGCACCTTAAAGGCTTAAATGCTCCTCATTCTATGTGTTTGGATACATAATAGAGGGGCCATAAACATCACCCTACTGATTTCTTGCCATAGAAATGTAAGGCTCACAGAAAATTGGTCCTCTTGGTTAAACACAACTACACAAGTCCAAAAACATCTGCTGCATTTTAATATGTACCAAACATATTTCTTCCCTGATATCAGTCCATCTTCTTCTAAGGAAAATGAAAGTTGATCCGATTCATTTGGAAAAGCCTTCAACTTCACGATGCAGCAACGTCCAGCCAAGTGAATTCTTATGCCATGTTACAAAGAGCTCGCATCGTGTTACTAACAACATCCAGCAATTGCAGATACTCATCAGCTCCATCGACAAGACACTGTAGGATCAGGCAAAGAGGAATACTTGATGTTCTTAGTGTAATGTGAATCAGCTTGGAAGGTTCAATTAAAACACAAACTACAAAGTGACTAATGAGAGGGTAAGAGAGTCGGGCTAGCAAATCACGTTCACACCAAATTCTCGATTCGACTCTGATTGAAAAGTTTGTGCTAAATAACAGTTAAACCATCCACCCCATTCCACTTACGGAAATAATAATGAAAAATTCTCAAACAGAGCCATATGCTAGCACATGCTATCATTCCACAGTCCACATGTGTCTTTGTCAATAGTTTTGGGGGGAGGGGGTTGGGAAGAAGTAGTCATTCCAGGGGCCGAAGCTTCTTGACAGACTTTACTCATGTCAGTATGTCACAGTATGGATCCTGAGCTACTACATGGAATTAAGATAGTAGTATCGTAGCAGGACCAGTTCAAGTCTCATTCGTTCAGGGAATAACTCCCGAAGGAAAAAGATGATTACGTGCTTTCAGTGACAATTAGTCAATTACGATTACCATAGCAGTGCACTAAGCGCTCTTAACATTTAAGTGCATAAAATAAGATTAACAACCGATTTACCTTGTCTGCTTCACCCATTTTTCTGAACACCCTAGCCTTCTGCTCATCTGACACGTCCGCTTCCACGAGAAGATCAAACAACTGCAAATTACAATTTCAAAAATTACATACGCTAAAGTATGTGATGGGTAAAAGAAATTGGAATTGGACTGTAAGTTACCTGAGAAATCATCTGCGACACTGGGTAACCTTCAGAGATAACATCATTAACTTCATTATTAGCCAAGTCAAAGTTACCACTCTTACATGCAGCCAACAGCTTCTGAACGATCTCTTGTGGGATTACCTGCCAATTAGGAAGCTCCTCAATTTTTGGTGCCAAGGAAAAGAATACCAAACATGACAAAAGATAATACTCAAGTAGTAAAATGAGCAGCTGTAACAGAGCCTCAAATATAGAAGCCAAAATCATCAATGGCCGTACCCACAACCTTAAAACCAATCAGCAAAAGGAGAAGCTCACTTGACAATGGACACATAAATCAACCTCTTTTCAAACAACAGATAATAGTGCTTGAGTAAAAAGTGCGAGTTGGGTAAAAGGTACTCCGTATTACATATGACACAGTTACCACATATCATGCCAATCAATAAACTTTCTCCCATTGCTTTCCAGAAGTTCGCTATACTTGTAATACTAACACACACTACTAAGAGCATTATGGAAAGAATAAAAAGCATAACATTAGTTTCTAGGAAAGGAAAAAAATTTGTAGGACAACCTAAGAGACATTGTGACAAACTCTTGTGCAAGCCAGAAGTAATACAGCAGTAAGACAGCTTCTTTAATAGTCATGAAGCTGGTGAACAGGCATTAGAAACTACCAGCTAAGACAACATATATGGGCACTTGCCAACATGGATGAGGAGAGGACATAGAGTTTTTATGTACAACTTACACCAGAGACACCAATTAGGTCCTTGGAGGATATGGATGATCCGTATAAGCGAGCAGCTCCCTGTTCCATAAAAGAACAGATAAGTTCAGTCATTATGACTTTATGAGTAATTGCTGATGACATCAACAACATTATTATCCCAACGCCTCATAGAGTCTCGCCATAAGGCGGGGTGGGGGGGTCGGATGTATGCAAGCCTTACCCCTACGTTGAACCATAGAGAGACTTCATGCGGATGACCCATAGTAGAATTACTTCGAGAATTGCACCGACTGACTGATACGAGTACTTCACAATACAAGAGGGGCATACAGTTTTTTAAGCCAATTTGCTTTATTCCATTATAACCCAAAGCTAAAGGATAGCTAGTCTTTGGCTCCAAGTAATTGCTGATACAACAACAACAACAACAACCAAGCCTTATTTCCAAAATGATTTGAGGTCGGCTAACATGATTTTGGCTCCAAGTAATTGCTGATGACATCTAAAAATAAATAAAAGAAAAGAAAGAAAACCCTGCAGTTGAGGACAAGAAGTGCGGCCAAGAAATGTCTACTCCAGTGGTAACACCAGGGTGTAATGAATTATGAAACTGTCATATTGTCATGCATTAGGGTTTGTCCAATAATGCATTGCATCAAACAGTCCAATCCAATGTGTTAAGCTGATTGTGCGGCCAGCTAGCTTCACTGATGTTGCTATAAGAAAGAAGTTACCAGGAAGAAATTCCAAGTAGCCTTCACATTCAAGTATTCAACTTACAGTCTTCTGAAATCAGATCGACTTCAGTTCTACTTCAATTGATTTCCTATCTATTACAATGATTCTATTAGCTAAATCTTACAGGAGCATGGGGATTGCTCATTAGCACAGACCTGCCCCATGGAAATGCTAACTCTTATTCATCTTTTCGTAACTGGAAATTGCGAAGATTATTTCCCACATGTCCACAATGTCTTATGAGTAATGACTAATTGTCTGGAAGTATGGAACATATAAAGGCCATGATCTGAAAGGATGTTTCCCTTCAACAGAAATCACGATAGGGAATGCAGAAGTAGGTCATAGTGTTTTCATGCTAAGTTTCTCTGATCTACAATATGTATAGAACAAATTCCTTATCCTGAAGATTATATGGTCAATCCATCCTCCACCAGTTCACATGCCTTAGATGGAATTTCAATCCCTGTGTTCCGTAAGTAGAATGTAAGGACAATCTTTATTCTTTAACAACGGGAAAGAAACAGAAATCATCTCCAAGACCATCAAGGAGCAAGCTGCCCCTCTACTAAATGACATTATTCGTACTTCTTTTACTAGGATCTTATTTGTAAATATAAAAGACGCATTGGCTAGTGCTAACCAAGTCAAATCATATATTCTTTTAAAAAGAGAAATGGGTGAGGAAACGAATCTTATCTCGCCCGATTCATATGCGTATTTAGCAGCAGACTTGAAGGAATTCATTGTCAATGATATAGATCAGGAGTCCCACATCAATTCAATCAAATACATTGCAAGAAGCCGTTATTACTATTTTAGTAGCTTTCATCTAAAAGAAATCTCAAAACTTTCATTTCAGTTTATGAGAAAAACTCGACCTTTTTGGCCTCTACTACGCTCAACTAGCTTAAACCATTTCACACCTAGAGGCTGGATGGTGAATACATGATAGACAATTGATCGCACATTATTCCTAGCATTCTCCCCTTTCATGTATGGGTTCTCTCTTGCCATCACCTTTAACCAACACCTTTCTAACAAACTTGCTGGCTGGTTTTTGTTGTCTTTGTGCAAGTTAAAGAAGTGGCCCCTAACAATATGGGAGTGTATGAGAAAAAAATATTTTTATAAATGGTTGAAGTTAGAGTAAATGTCCATAAGTACAGCAGAGAAATGTGAAATGAAGTGTGATGAACCATTTACATCTATGGAAATAGTTCCTGAGCTGTAGATGCCATCAATTCAAATTTCAAGATAAATCAAACAGGCAAGCTTAAGTTACCTGTAAGTATGTGATGGCTCGACGAAGATCACCTTGTGAAATTGAACTCAAGGTTGAGAGAGCCTTCATACATCACAATCCAAAAAACATAGGTATTAATTGATGTGGAACGTGTCATAACACAGATGACAGGAGATAAGCAACAGTATAGATACACCACCTTTGAATCCAGATTGAGGCCTTCTTCGTTACATATGTGCAGAATACGACCTTTCATCACGTCTTCAGGAAGTGGTTTAAATCTAAATTTGGCACACCTTGAAGCCAGTGGCTCTATAATCCTGCAAGAAAACAGTATCGCGTGTCATAACTAACAGTTCTCCACAATGACTACAACTGCTATACAAGAAAATTGGAAAATCAGAAATTTTCTCCATGTTGCAATACCATTCTCGAACACAGATGCTACTTCTGACTTATTAAAATAAAGTTCTCTAAGAGAGGCTAATGAGCAAGTAGCTGCAGCCCATCCACATCAGACAAAACTTAGGCAACATGATAGAACTTCTCTTAAGAAATAAAGAATCATGAAGGCAGATAGCCTCCTCACATTGGACATGGAAAATAAACAATCAGATATGCGATTATACAGCCAAAATTACGCTTGTTTGGAGATCATTTCCTTCTCTATTACAGAGGAGCACTAAAAGAGTTCAGCTATCTTTCGTGAGACAAAAAAGTCAGAAACACATGCATGCAGACAAAAACTTGAGGTTCTATACCATAAAATCCACATAAAACAGTCAAACATGGCATGACCAACCTGCTGATGTAGTTGCAGATGAAGAAGAATCTTGTAACCTTAGAGTAAGTCTCCATTGTTCGACGCAGAGCATTCTGCAACACTAATGCTGGTCATATCATGTGAACAACTATTGCTCTAATCAGTAATCACATTAAGTCCATGAATGTCCATTACCTGAGCATCTTCAGTCATTGAATCTGCCTCATCTAGGATTATGATTTTGTACGGTGGACAAGGATAGCTTCTGAAATATAAATTAGAAGATGTAAAACCAACGACAATGAAAGAGGAAGAAATGGGAAGAGGAACGTTATGTATGGAATGGAAAGAGATTGACAAATCCAGTTCAGGATTCAGCAAAAGGCGCGACAAATTACCCATATCTCTGACCACCTACGGCTATGGCAGCGAAATTTTTTATTTTTGTACGAACAACATTGATGCCACGATCATCACTTGCATTGAGCTCCAGTACCCTAGACTTGTAAAGTTCAGGCCTGTAAAAGATATCAGAAAACCCACGTTCAAGCAAGAGGAAAAAGAAAACTCATGAACGGTTAAAGAGCTAGCTTGAACTGTATTTGCTCAAAACATTTTGTAAATAATGCCTAAAGTTAAAAAATCTGAAAGTAAAAACTTGGCCCATGGTAGTCACTGCAACTGGAGTAATTAGCAAGTATCGTAGGTGCACATAGTATATGAAAAATTCACCAGTCACATTCCATTGACAGGTGGCCTCAAACACAAAAGAAAAGGGTATATAGACCATACAGTTCTTCGTACGCTGAGAAAGGCCGAGGGGGACGAGAAAATAAAGGGCTCCACTTAATCTTTCGTCCCGGACTAAATTCCATTAAATAAGCTCTGTCTCCAAACAGATTTGTCCATCGGTAATGGAGAGCACATTACAGGAGCTCGAAGCAAGGAGGTCATCATAAAAACTACAGCCTACCAAGCTAATAGAGCTGGAGTTACTTACCATTCCCGGTGTTTGAGCCTAAACGCACCATCGTTGTTAAGAAGAGCTCCATTGGAGAATCGATAAAAAAAAACTTTCTCACGCTCAACATCACAAAATCGACAGCTATAACTGAATTATCACCAAATCAAATGACTTTCTCACAGAAAAACCATTAAGAACATCAATGGCTTCCACACATTATACCTCGGGCCGAAAATAAATCCTCAACAGCACAATGTTGTTACATCAATTACTCTCCAGAAATCTATATTAAAAATCCTCTACATATGGAATTACCCTAAAAAAATAGCATAAAACACAACAAAGGGTAAAAATGAGTAGAGAAAAATTACCCAAAAAGTTGATGAGCAATGGCAAGAGCAGTGGTAGTTTTCCCAGTTCCAGGTGGGCCATAAAACAGCATATGTGGGCACTACCCAAAAATTAAATACCCAAATTATAATTTATAAACAATACTAGGGTTTTATACAAAAATCAAAATAAAAATCAAATTGGGGGAAAATAAAGATAAATTGGAGGTGGGTATTTGAGGAAAAGTAACGTACATTAGAAGTTTCAAGGGTGTTGGTGAGGACTCGAACAACTTCATCTTGGTGGGCTACATCCTTCACTTGCCTTGGTCGGCTGCAAAAAAAACGACATTAAATTTGCAATCAAATTGAGATATAATCCTAATTAACAAGTGATTAAGGAAGATAATTAGAGGGGAAAGGGATGGGATGAGAGTGTTGTTACTATTTTTCGACCCATTGTTGTGTGCTCGGCTGCAGTGGCGCCATTTTCGTCTCTCTCTCTCTCTCCTCTTTTTTTTCGTACTCTGTGTATCTTTTTTCCCGCCTGAAAGCTGAAACCCTGTCTTTGTGGGCTGAGGAGTTGAGGTTGGAGAGGACTAGAGGGGTGAGAACAATTCTTAAACCCTTCCGACTCCCGGAGTTATATGCAGTTTTTGTGTTTGAAATCAAAATACGAGTATGCTACTTTATTCAAGTCGTGCAATAGATGGACTTCAACTTAGTAACATACGGTGTAGTAGAATACGACAATTTCCTTGTAGATATGGAGTATGTATTTTCTTTAGTTTCCGAGTTGTTCACTTTTGTTTGTAAGCTCACGACACCTAGTTCTTTCTTTGAATGGTTAAATATGAGCATCATCCAAGTTACTATAAGCTTATAACTACTCCCTCCGTCCCCCTTTAAACACCCCGCTTTCCTTTTTGGGGTGTCTCTATTTAAACACCCCATTTCAAAACTTACTAAATGGGGTAAGTTTTCACCACACATCTACACTCCACTATCTCCAAAAATAATAAACAAATCATCCATTATCTCCTAAAATAATAAACAAACCACCCACTATCTCCAACAATAATAAACAAACCACCCATTATCTCCAACAATAATAAACAAACAAAATTACTTTAATCCAAGTGAAAAAGACAATGGGGTGTTTAAATTGGGGCGGAGGGAGTATATATATGCAAGAGTATACAACTAGCAGCTTTTTAGAACTTCATCATATATGAATTAAACAATAGATATATCAATGATTATTCCTTTGAAAAAAAAAAAAACAATAGATATCGATAATGATACCAACTTACTATTCTACTATAGTCTACTACTCCATCTATTTATCTCAATTCATCAAATCATTTGATCTCAGTATATGATTCCTCCATATCTTCGTATCAAACTTAAACAAATTTAAGAAACAGTAGAAATTCATATGATGACATACCTCGATCGAGTTGTGTGTAGTGAAGTTTAGGGAAAAGAGTGTTTCTCAATTCATGATCACCACATTGTCCTTGATTGTGTATGTAGGGGAAAAAGCTTGCTATATATGGAGTGGATGAGACTCGGGCGTACGTTCTTCTTGCATGTACAATGGATAATAATTAATAATAATAGAAAAAAAAAAAGATTATTTGTCAAGGCCATATGAATTACGAAGAAATAATTAAATCATCCCAAAGTGTGCAAATAATTTTATTTTTTTTAACAAAAATGTTTAATCCACACGTTACATGAGTTGTCTAGTTATCTTGTTCACTAACAGATCGATCGCATATTCCCTCTTATTTAGAACTAATATAAAGATGACAAGATTGTGGTTATCGTTAAGTAAATATGATTTACCTCGAATTATTCAATCATTCTTGTTGGGTCCAGGGCAGCGGGCTTGTAGGAGTAAATTAGGAAGATAGGCCACAAGACATGTGTGTTGCTGCTACTCCCCCTCTGACTAGGGCCCCTCCGCACCATGAATGACCGGTACTACTCCGCACCATGTATGAATGGTCAGCTGAGGCTCTAGAGTACAATCATCACACTCCCCCTCGACTAGTGCTTCTCCG
>JBBYHQ010000017.1:1375619-1415279 GCA_038382645.1 Spergularia azorica
GAGTTACTTCAGCATTGCAAAAAGCAGTGTACCAACAGAATATTTACAACAACATTAAGCAACTAGTAACCCATATATTTCAAAGAAGCATCTCTCTGACTAGTCATTCTTTCTCCCAGGCCAAACCTTCATTCCTCACTAATGCAACATAGCATACTCGCTTCTCAACGGTCAACACAACCTTTTCTTTATCGACCAGAGACTATCCTTCAAATCTTTTTCCTCTCCCCTCCTTTCACTACCATTATAGATTGATTCCCTTACATTTCTAGTGATGTTCTTCATTATTCAATAATGGTTTATCTGGGTGTGTTATGCCATCCCTGAAAAAGAGGTCTCTCATAATAATCCCCTCCCTATTTCTCCTGTATTGCTGCCTCTTTTTTCCCACCCTCTCATCTTGCGGTATAGTTCTCACTTTTAGTACACACTCAATTCAAGAAAGAGTCATCTCTCAAAAAAATAAAAGAAAAGTAAATTGAATTCAAGCAAAAATACATGCAACATTATCTAGCCATGAATCCATGATTAGGGCTTTACTTTGTATGATGTAACACAAGCAAGCTATAAAATACCTGTCCCAATAGAATCTCATTCAGCTCACTCATTGAAGAATTTTTCTCGACTGCATTAACCTGTAAAACACAATTGAAATTCAATTCATATAAACCCAAATAAAACAGCGGTACAGGCAAAGCATGAACGGAAGAGGATAATTCAGAGCAGGAAAACAACTGGAGGGAAAAAAAAAGATGAAATATTAATTTGCACATGTAGACTTCAATAGAATAATTCCCAAGATAAATACCAAGGCTAGCAAATATTCCTACATTCTTCCACCATATTTTAGCGAAATTTCAATCACAAGTTGATAAATATTCCACACTTTAATAGCATTATAATCAAGATCTGAACTTCGACGGAGGGGTATGATATGCCTGGGCCAAAACATCACAAAAGCCAGTACATCAAATAAAGAGGAATGGGTCTGGAACCCACCGCCTCAAGTTGACATGGGTGCTCCACTTACAGACTCAATTTTGCTCAACAACCAAGAATAATGACTGCAAGTTCTGTGCATGCCTATAGAAAGAAGATTGGAGAGCCACAAACACAAAATTTAGATAACCAACAGGAAACAGATACCAACCTCGACACCACCAGGAAAGCAAAATGATAACAGATCCCTGTATTTCAGAGGTAACTGCTTTTCTGGAGGGTAAACAAATAGAACCTGAGAGGAAAGAGGGTATATAAGCTCGAGGAGATGGATTCCAAGCACATTAAACCAATTTTAACATTAAGAAATGCACCTGAGGCTCAAAGTTAGGTTCTACACGAGAATGATTGTGACCACTTAGAGCAAACCGAAATTTCCCTGTACCTTCGGACTTCCGCGCAATTAGTCTTCTTCTTAGTATTTGAGAATCAAAGCTTGGATGAAGTCCAACAACTACCATGCTCTCAAAAAGTTTTGAAGGTTCTTTGAAACAACGATGTTCCTGCAAATTCAAAGAGCTACATAAAACAGGCAATGTAAAAGGATTTACCAAAAATAACAACAACAAAGCCTTTGTGACACATGTACCCAGAAAATAAATGACCGCATGGTGGAGACAAGTACAGCAATAAACAGGCTTTGTGTGAATCCCAAAAAGACACCAAACAAGCACGACCTAAGCTAAATACACACACATAATTGTGAAACTATGATTAGATCCCCCAAAATCAAAAGAGAACAATGCATCAGAAATAGGTAGCTTCACTTTGAAACAGGATCATACCAGAGATTGTAATTGAAAGCTTGCCCATTGACGTTTTTGCTTAGTTAAAACTTCTGGATTGTAACTGAGACCTTTTTTGTCTGAAGGCTTTGATAGGCCTTTCAAAACCTTTGATACCTGGTTTTGAATTCTCTTCAACGGGGAATTACACCCATCATCATTTGAAGAGAAAACAATAGATGGGCGTGGTGAACTAACAGCAGTAGCAGCAGCTGCGACAGCCCTGGCGACATCTTCTGAAGATGGCATCGTGAGCGAAGACCTCCACCCTGGGTTGCCTGAGTGTTCAGTGTCAGCCATAACAGCGATTTCGTCAGTGATATCCTCACCTGAAAATTTATAGGAAGGAAGTCCACGTAAAGTAATGAAACACCACGACAAACGACTGCATGTACCATCCCAAAAGCTGGTTTAATTTTATCATTTTTTTGGTCTTAAGTAGTGGTTTAATATAATGCACAGTTCTAACCCCAAGCTAACAACCAGTAAAAACACCATAAAATCCTCCAAATTCACACATACTCCACAAAATTCTAAACTGCAGAAAATGCAAATGGGGCATAGAGTAGCTTTAAAGTTTTCAGTACACAAAAAGAAAGGAGGAAAAACTCCATCCAATTCCTTTGATTCATCCCTTCTACGGAGTATATAACTTCATTTGTTTGGAATTTCAACTTCTAGAATATCATAGTCTTATTACGTGTATGAGCTGGTCCCATATCGAAAGATAAATGGGACTTCCTACTTCCTACTTCATAGCCATATAAAGAAGTAGTCTACTCCTATTCCCATTTCGTTTTAAAATGGAGCCTCGATTGGGCCTATGCGGTAGCTTTTCGCTCCCCCATCTCGTCTCTCAACCCCCAACATAAGTAAACACCCCCATTCTCATCAAGCTTCACTAATAATCACAAAATTACAAAACCCAAAATAATCTCAAAGCTCAAATGAAGCACCTTTGATACAACAATCAACCCTTTCTTAAGCTATAAGCCCATAATTTCATCAAAGCAAACAACTTTCTTAATCATTTTCATCATTCCAAAAAATCCCACCTCATAAAAGTCTCAAAGATTGAAACTTTTCATACAAGCTTCTAATTGGGGGTTTTTAGCTGCATGTCAGCAAACATAACCCACAATTAAACACATATAACCCAGAAAGCTAACAATCACTAAATATCATAAAATATCATATCATATCATAAGAACATTTATTATATTATATTATACTCACAAAATGATCAAACATATTGAAACAAAAAAACATCAAACAAACAAAATATGATTTGCACATGAAAATTATGAACAAAAAATGGAAAAAAAGAGGAGAGAGAAAATGAGAAAAATGGAAAGACAGACCTTCTTGAGAACGACGGGAGCAGTCTGCAGGAGGAGGTGGAGGATTAAGGTGAAGAGGCGCAAGATTAACTGCTGGGAAGAAAAACATGATTGCTGATGATGACAACCTTTTTAATTATATTTCTTTCCTAAGTTTAATTAATTCAATCATTCACATAATTAAAAAAAAAAAAAAAAAGCTTAAATGTGATGTTAATTGCATCAATTACAATGTAAAGAAAAAAATAAAAAATTACAATGTAAAGAAAAAAAATTGGGGATGATTTTTAGTTATTTTTCCAATTGATAGTATTATCAAATTTAATTAATTTTGAATTGGAGAGATGGGTTGAATTAATTTGGGGGATTTGGAGGAATGAATTGGAGGAAAAAGACAACAAAAACCCTATTCATTTTGTCTTCATTCATTCAAACAACAAAAAGTGTTTAATGGATGAATTTTAATATTAGCATATTATTGTTTCCTATATTTTTCCTGGTAATAAGGAAATTATTCTTTAATGGATGAGAAGAAAATGAAAATTGGGGTATAGTTCAAAAAGATTCTTTATTAATTTTGTTTATCGGTTTATCTCGGCGAGTGTGGTGTAAATTTGTGATCTACAGGTAAAAATTTCAAGAAAAAAGTCTTTTGAAAAAGTACAAAATTTTGATAGTGGCAATTACCTTGCGAACTCATTTTTTTCTTTTATCAAATTTAGTAAAAGAGTGTGTGGACTTTTTTGTCCGTATAGATAGCAATTTGAGATATTTCTGCTAATTATGGTATCTATAGGTCGGATGCTTTAACTTTATCAATAGGTGATATGTGGTATAAATTGGCAATCTCTACTACTTGTTCAACTCTGATATTTATATATACAATGGTTCATCGTGACATGAAGTTTGTAGGCGATGTACAACTAGTTATTTCTATGCTCGTCTAGTAAAGATTGAAGTTTAAGAGATTAAAAAGTAGAAATCAAGGTAAACTAAAAGATATAAATTGACCTATGCTTCCACTCTATAACTTCTTATTATATAACAACCCCTCCATCCCAATCAACTCAAACATCCCATACAAAAAACGAAATATTATTGAGGAGGGTGTACGCACTAATCGATTAATCAAAATTTCAAAAAAATTGCATGGCAAGTTAGCTAAAATTCTTACCTAACTTGCTATGTACTTTCTTTGTCACTACATTAACCGATTAGTATGTACATCATCCTCAATGCGCAGACATTTTGTGCATGAGGTGTTTGTGCTGGGATGGAGAGAGTAGCTGCTAACTGTAGCGTTTCATATTAAAAAAAATAGTTGCAACTTGGTGAATATTAAATGATACTATTGAAGTATCATTGTGATCTTAGCGACTTGTAATCTTATACAATGTAATTGTTCTTTTTCATCATAGGTGAACTGTTGGGAAATTACAAATAAGAAATAAGAAACATTGAATTGCTCTTTTCATCATAGGTGAACGGTTGGGAAATTAAATGTGGTCGAAGTGGAAGCTACACACAAGAACAACCTTTCACCCTATTGTGCCACAAGATAGAATAAACCAAGTGCAATAATAATAATAAAAAACGGTCGGTACTTCGAGGTAGTAAGTAGGCCCAAAACGACAAGGAAACAATACACAAAAATTTATGTGGCAACCCAACACGGGAGAATATCACAAGTACCGTAAAGCCGGTACCAAACCCTCCCACTAATCAACAATAATCAATGAGAACAACACTACAATCCTCCTTGGATAGGCAACCACAACCTCAAAATAGAACCTTGAAACAACCAACCACAAAACTCTCCACTACAAAGTGACCAATAATCACAAATATGATTAGAGGAGAAGTGAAAGGATTACCACTCTAGAGGTACAATACATGATCTAACCATGAAAATTAAATCTCCCCAATAGGAAGCTCATCCCAAAATTTGGCGACAATCCGAGTACGAGGTCGAATTGAAAACTTCAAACGCTAACCTACGAATTTCAGCTTCGGTCTCCTCTCTAATTTTGACGGACTGTCTCCTCTCTAAGAGCACCATTGAGTAGAGCAAAGACTTATACATCACTCTGTCTCTAATTCTATACGACACTCTTTTGGTTAGATATTGAAGCGTAGAACAAATTAGGGGTGATGATTTTTACACTCCTAATTTTGATCTTTACACTCTTTGTGAAATGACTAAAGGCTCCCACCTTGAAAAATGCAATTCGAGAGTGTAAAGATCAATAAAAAGAGTGCAAAAATCACTGCTCACGAATCCGTCTTGAATTCTGATGATCACTCTCTATTGGAGAATGACCGAAGAAGAAAGAACACATGTAAAATGATGCACATTTGTCAATAGTGGGAACATGACCCAGTTGACCAATGTCTCTGATCAATCAAAGCTGACGAAGACTACACATTGAAAACCACCCAAACAATCTGAACTCTGAAGAAGTCGTCAATTACAAGCATCTCTTCACATTCTTCTAACTTTAAACTCAACAACATCCAGAGACAAAAGATCAGTAACTTCATTCTGTTCCTTCTGACTGAAGTTTGATGACCATGTCGAGTACCAAGAACAATGAAGCAACTCTCTTTTCCCCTTACAAACTCGCAAGATTCAATCTTTCCCACAGGTACCCTTTAATCTCTATCTCATAATTTTGTTGGGTCATGTAATTTACTGATCACCTGTAAATTGCGCGAATCTAGTCCCGTAAAATCGAGGTAAAATTACTAAATTTAGAATTTTGTTAGTCGATATGTAAAAGTACATGTTTTTTGGAATGTCGGGTTAGTCCGTGCACCCCCCACCTTAATTTCAATTTGAAATCGTATATAATATGATGTGATATGAATATGAAATTGGTAGGGTGGTGTTGGCGCCGATGACAAGATGTAGAGCAATAAATGAGATACCAAATGAGGCGTTAGTGGAGTATTATGTACAAAGATCTACTCCTGGTGGGTTGCTTATCACTGAAGGCACCCTCATTTCTCCTTCTGCTCCTGGGTATTTTATTCTTACTCCCTTTTATGCAATTATTTTGATTTTTTTACTATTACTGTGATGTTGTAGTGGGTTAAAATCTTCGCCATGTAAGTTGTGTACCACACATATTACGATTTTAGAGGACGATTCATGTTAGCCGACCCCAAATCATTTTGTAACTAAGGTTTGGTTGTTGCTGTAAGTTGTGTGCCTGTGATCAAAAGTTGACTTGATCGCGTTTGTGGAAATTGGGGCTATGGATTCTAATTGGATGATTTGGAGGATGGAAATTGGGGCTATGGATTCTAATTGGATGATTTGGAGGACGGGTTTGACATCGGAGTAAAGTCTAAAGTGTATTTGAGTGACTCAAGTAGGGTTTACTGTTGTATGGCATGCTCGTTGTGGCATAATCAACCCCTATATTCTGTATCGAGCTATATATAGTGTCATTAGTTTGTGTAGTAATTCACGAGTAGAGCTGTGAAGTGAAAGGACACTGGGGGGGGTCTCGAATTAGTTGAATTTGACAATAATCAGAGATTCGGAACACCTGCTGTCATGCTCAGTTGATCAGCATAAGTCTTGACTGTCTTGTAGCAAGCCGAATTTCTGTTTTACTGCTTTGTTACAGTCAGTCAGTTCCTGGAAAATTGTCAGTAGCTTTCGGCATTCTTAGGATTGATCAGTAGCAGTCTTTTGATTGAAGGACCCAACAGCTTAGCCAGAAAGATAGTTCTGGTTATAATACTTGGTTTAGTGACTGTCTAACCAAGATGTTACCTGTGCAGGTTCCCACATTGCCCAGGCATTTACACAGAGGAGCAGGTCGAAGCATGGAAGAAGGTGGTTGATGCCGTTCATGCCAAAGGTGCAGTCATCTTCTGTCAGCTGTGGCATGTTGGACGAGCTTCTCATACAGGTTCACTAATGACTCATCTGCCGATTGACTTTATTCTGTACCTTCTTTTGTTCTGTTATAGGTCTCGGTATATCAATTGTACTGACGGTTCTCAACTGTCATTTCTAGTGTACCAACCTGAAGGCGAGGCACCAATCTCCTCAACAAATAAGGCTGTATCAAACCGGTGGAGAATACTATTGCCGGATGGGTCTCATGGCAAATACCCTGTGCCTCGAGCTTTGCCTAAGCATGAAATATCTGAGGTTGTTGAACATTATCGCCAGGCTGCCCTGAATGCCATTCGAGCAGGTAATCATTCCTTGTTATGACTTAGCGTAGTTTCTTTACACAGTATATGCTATCATAAAAGCATATGCTTTGTATTTGTAGTAGCTGTAATGTGGTGATGGAACGCCTGAACATACTTTGGCAGGTTTTGACGGCGTGGAGATACATGGAGCCCATGGTTATCTGATCGACCAATTCCTGAAGGACGGCATCAATGACCGTACAGACGAGTATGGTGGGTCACTTGTGAACCGTTGCAGATTCTTGGTGCAAGTGGTTCAGTCAGTGGCCATAGCAATTGGTGCTGACAGACTAGCTGTGAGAATCTCACCAGCAATAGATCACCTTGATGCCTCAGACTCGAACCCTCTAGCACTTGGCTTGGCCGTGGTTCAAAGCCTCAACAAACTTCAGGCAGACCTGTGCTCGCAGCTGGCCTATCTCCATGTCACTCAGCCTAGATATGTTGCATACGGCCAAACTGAGTCAGCTAGACAAGGTAGCGAAGAAGAAGAAGCTCATCTAGTGCGGACTCTCAGGAAAACGTATCAAGGATCATTTATGTGCAGTGGTGGGTACACCAGGGAACTTGGGATGGAAGCTGTGGCTCAAGGAGATGCTGACCTGGTTTCATATGGACGGCTTTTCATTTCGAACCCAGACTTGGTTGAAAGGTTTAAGCTTAATGCACCTTTGACAAAATATGTTAGGAAAACATTTTATACCCAGGATCCTGTTGTTGGATACACTGATTATCCATTTCTTGGTATGGAGAATTCAAGCAGCACAGTATTATCGCGCCTGTAAATCATGATGCTACAGCGTTATCAGCCTGTAAATCATATTGCCACAGCTTCATCAATCTTGGATATGTGTGAGCGCCAGCAAAGATCTGTTGCAAGCCATGCCGGCTCCCCTAGTGCAAATAACTGCAAGCTATGTCTGATTTGAGCTGCATATGAGCAGCTTCAGTATGAATCATGTACGTAAACTGAACTTGTCTTCTTAGTTGGTTTATATAGTCTGTGTCAATAAAATAATTGCATGTTTGCTTAGTGCTTAATAATAATAAATGTATCAAGGAAAGTAATCTTTTAAACTCGGAACACCAGCGAAATGAGCGTTTTGAGTATTACTCTTTCATGAGTTGCATATGTTAGCATAAGCTTACCAAAGAAACGAAAGATACAACTTTGAAATAAAATTTGTATTCACAACAGGGGAAGATGATGAGGGAGGATTTACTAGACAAACCTTGCTTAGCCACATCTGCTTGATGCTTACAAAACTTGGAACTATATAGCCTATAACCTCTCAGGAAGCGTACCTAACGAGGATCACTTAATCGAGCTGCATCACTTCCTGCTTCATACCACGTCTTGCACGAAGAGCAGGGTGTACTTGCATTGCCCTAATGATGTCAACTTTCATCACATGATCGGAAACAAACTCAAAATTTAAAGTGTCACCATCTGAGATCTTCTGGTGTTTCAAGAAAGTATTCCATCCTTGGGCTAATCCTACGCGGCCATCTGATGGTCTTGTTCTAACTTTCATTGGCCACTGCATTCCTTCTGGATCACAAAGCATTACTGTTTCTTGGTTCTCGAGCTTCTGCTTTACGGCAATTGGCTTAGGAATATGCTGCAAAAATACCATAAATTCCAATTCAGCTTCAGTGTAGTACCAGATAATAGTAGGTAGAGGCGTAGAGCTATCTCTAGTTTCAGAGTCCCTCGGTCCTGTCATTCCAAAATAGTTCTCACTCGGGTTTCCAGATGAAGTGTCAGTACTCAGTAGTAGTAGTTGTCTGAAACTGAAAGCGGAATGTTTACATAGCAATTGAGGTTAAAGCATTAAACCAAAGGACATAGTGAATCTCTCAAAAGCTTCCCTATGTTGGTGATCATTGCATTAGATAGAAATCATGCGATAGCTACGGCAAGACCGTAAGAATATAGGAGCTGAAACTAGAGAACACTCTACCCCAAGAAAAATTACAAGATAAGTATATTTGTGATCCTGTTTCATGAAAGTAAAATCGCATGTCAGATGAAACCGTCCCGTCAAATGGCAAGTATAGACATTTGGACAATTTATGGAACTTCTTTACAAGGCCGAAAAATATGAACATGATAATATATATACTTATTTTAATTCATCATTTGCATGCCTTTAATTCAATTTCCCCCTGAAATCTCTACATCATAAAATCACAGCAACTGTAGATTTCACAACTTCTCAGATAGAGGAAGTACAAGTTGAGAGAACATACCAGATATGATGAGCCTTTTTTGTTGTTCTTCCAAATTGTGGAGAACGAAGAGATTTTGTCTACAATAAAGAGAACTCTCTTTGTTTCCCCATTAGTTTCTGGTACATTATAATTGATGGCCGTATAATTGATTGCAGGTTCCTCGCCTGCATATGTGATCTATCAAATTAGTGAACAAGAAGAGTAATAGAATAAACATCTCAATAGCATAATTATAACTCACATGTCTATTTTTCATCTTTATTTGATAGACGCAAAAGAAAAAGTAAGGGCTCACATGTCACATTGAGAAACGCCATGGGTTCAGTTGTATTGGCCCTTTCAGAGGGTTGCTCCAGTTGATCCACTCGAGCAACCCGTTCAATGTCAACCTGTATCACCTTCTCGGATACAAACTCAAAAGTCAGTATGTCACCATCTCTTACATCAGTCTCAATCAGGAACTCCTTCCACCCTTTAGTTAAATCCACCCGACCACCAGGCCGAACTCTAAGCTTCATAGGCCAGGTATTTCCCTCTTGGTCCTGGAGTATGACTGTCCCGTCACCAGATAATGTCTTTTTCGTTACCATCGCCCTTGGAAATGTCTGCACCTCATATTATGTTCTTGATTACCGACTTCCATTTTCAAAAACTGAACTATATCTTTTGGTTTACCATTTCAGTTTACTTGATAGGATAAACATATCTGTAACTGAACCTACTCACTGAGTCGAAAGAGGCGTTTGTGTGATCAAAGTGTAGATTTTTCTCAAAGTTCACAGATATTTATTTCATTAAATCAGAATTGATACCTAAACAGGGAGAGGGGGAAGGCCGAAGGGAACCGGGGGGGGGGCAAGTAACTAACGGCTTACACTTGAAACTAATCGTTACCAGGTAGTAGTACAAGTGGGGCACCTTCCTCCACGTCAGAGTGAAACAAACACCCTGTTGAGTAGCTGCCACTTTGGCTGCCTTTCTTTCAATCCTGTCTATTTTTTCCAGCTGCTTTTCATGAACCCTGGATTGATCATTCAACGATGCACCTGAATCCAAAATTATCTCTAAAGAAGAAAGAGTTACAAATGACATTAATTAAGAGAGAGACATGCATGCACCCTGTTCGATGGCTGAGACTGTGAGAAATTACCTGTCTCTGATGCAGTCGTGACGTTATCACCGTGTTGCTGTCCATGTACCCCATCAGCATAAGCTAACAACAAATAAGGACAAATTTTTTTATTCGATTTCGAAGAATAATAGTATTGGGGCTTTTCTGCAAATTTCGGTGCAATTAACATGTGGTTCAGTATCTGACACTTGACCTTTATCTGTCTTCATTTCAAATGGGTTCATGTGATCATGGTGCTTCTCCTGCATTCCGCTCTGATCAGCTAAAAAGACAGACATTTTTTTCTCTTGAGAAATAATTTTGATGATAATCATAAGAATATGGGAAGTAGCAAGCCTTTCTCCAGTTCAGACAGATATGAGCCACAGTGTTCTTTATCTAATACTGTACCTGTCTCCATTTCAGTCTTGTCAATAACCTCCTGCAGCTTCTCATTTTCTTCGAACCGATTAGCTAACACCATAAAAAAAATCAAATTAGAGACATTGGGGCAGTTGAACAACTAAAGCTGCCTCTTAGCTTATAATTTTAGGTGTACACATCGTTAGACTTACAAGGCCTTGCAGACCATAAATTTGCTCCTACATGATGTGTTTTCGGACTTTGTCTTCTACGTTCAGAACTTTCAACCTCATAATCCAATTCCATATCAGTTCCAGTTATTTTTTCAGTACCATCCTTCTTGAAGATTTTCACTTGGAGAATTAATGGTTCTTCATACCCAAAGAGCAAAAAGTCTCCATTTTCTAGACATTGCTCTTCTACAAACTCATCCCAACCATATCCGAAATAGAAACCACCACTCCCGTCTTCTCTTGTGTCAACTCTCCAGCCTTTTCTTGTTCCAGAAATCTCTAGGATAAACCAATCTGGTATATCTCCATTGAAGTTTGTGATAAATGCCTGGGGTATTGTCTATAAGAACATAGATCTGTATTAGTAGGCAATCAATTAAACATGACGAAAGCTGTGTGTATGGGTTCAGAGTTGAATTCTTAACTACGTATCCCTCAGAACCGTGATCTCAGAAATCCAAGATTCACAAACACTAAATACACAGCTTACTTAGATCTGGTTCAGTCAACTACTGGTAAAATGCCAGACGCTTTAAATGACAGTATATTAGAATGAGATAACTTCATCGAGGATTATATTACAGTTGCGTTTGAGCTCATATACTCCACTGTACCCTTCAGCGGATTCATTGACATTTAGAATGGATAAGATCACATGAGAGCCACCACAATGAAGCTAACTTTATAAGAACCTTGGCATATGCCTGATCCTGTACCATCTGTTGGGGCACCCATTTGAGAACCATTTCTCTGATTTCGTTCTTCAATTGCTTAATAAAAGTTCAAGGATAATAGGATAATCCACATTACTCACACTTAATCATCAGATATACTATATCATTTTTGTTTACCGGAGCCAGGTAGAGAAGCTACTGAAACAAAAATAAAGGAACTATATAAGTAACTGTCAGAAACGCACCAGCTTCTTCGAAAAGTCTCCCTCGAGAACCTTTAGAAATGATGCACTTCTACTTGAAAGCTTACGCTTGTTTCCCGTCTCAGCCATGTTAACTGCACTCTTCAGGGACCAAATAGCAATAAAATTTAGATTTGGTGTGGAGTATAGTACCCCAAGCAAAAGACTATTTTTTGCCAATTGCAAAGTGTTCCATATCAGTAGAACGACTTGTTCATACAGTGAACACAGGGGCTCAGGCCACCCTTTATATCCGCCCTCGAGTAGGTGTCTTACATACATGATAGTTTGTCAATATTGTAGTCACATATTTGAAGATCAAAGTGGAAATTTTTGGAAATTTAACATTTGGACATAGAACTTTAATCCTCAGACTTTCACAGAATGTAAACAACACGTTTACTGAATATTGTTCGCCCCTCAGACAAACATTGTCAAAGAATGGTACTCAATCATAGCCGTAACTATTTACCGCACCAAAGTTACCAGTGTATCTAACATTGCACAAACACACACACAAAAAAGAAAAGAAAAAAATCCAAAATTTATTTGAGCGTCTTAAACAAAAGCCAAAACATGCATGCAATTATGAACCATCTCAACCAAAAGCCTAATAAACTTACGGTTGCTACCTAGACAATGGTTTTATGCCTCAACAAAGGTTGCGTAAGCATAACAATTAACAAATTGAAAAGCAGAACAATGTTAAGTTAGAGTGATCACATTGGGAAAACATGCATGATAACAGATAACAATCGCATGACATTTCTTTCACAGAAGTCTGCTGCATGTCACAGATTATGTCACACAGTCCAATTTTTCTACAATGCATGTCAAAACAGAACAACAACAAAAGTAGAGTGAAGTTCAGGAGAGAGAATAGTGAAGAAATTACCTCAATCAGCAAAGCTTGGAGAAGAAGCCAATGTGGGAGTTCTACTGATCTCTCACTCACACTAAACACTTGGGAAATACGACAGCAGAATAAGTTGTTGTCTGCCTTGAATATTATACATGCTCTTTTTTTTGGGAGTGCATCGTACACGTGGACATTTGGCTACAGCATGGCCTAACCATATCTAACTGTCTTCAATATTATACATGTTCCGAATTTGGGTTATTATATATTATTACGTTCTAAAAAGTGATGTTACATTAAGTTTGGTTATACAGTTACGATTTGAGTCTTAATAGTCGCTCTCTTTTGTAAAACTTGGATTAGAATGTAAATGTCAAGCGTGCTAATAGGACTAGACTTTTGACAGACCGCTGAGAATAGAAATGCATTAAGAGTCGACACATTCTACATATATCGTCTTTTACCCTTTTCTGATCTTCATCTGGCACTAGCAACAGGCCAACATCCTCTTCAAAATTTGACAGTCCATTTTCGGTCTGTTATACTGAATGATAGGATAGGAGTTTCGTGTTTCAACTCTTGATAGGATGGCGTAAAAACATCATCCGGCATTCCGGCCTCTGTAGAAAGGAATGCAACTATGTCTGCTAATAGGTTCATTTTGATTTTTTCATCATATCCAAAGCCGGAATATTAAATATTAGTAAAGAAATACATGCCGCATTATGTAAGTAACTAGTTCAGGTTAATTAACATACACTAGTTGAGTCCCAGATGGTCATGCATGTAACGACTGTTAGCACGCTTAACGCCTTAACCCATAACCATTCCGATAAGTAACATGCATACTTTCATGCTTTCCTATCATTTCATACACATGGAATGCAAAACATACTTGCATTTGCCATTGGCACATAGGCATGAAGAAACCACAGACTAATTGAAATCGATTGCTGTTGGGACAGAAGCGACTGTTTCAGCCTGAGTAATGACTGCTTTAGCTGGAGTTATTACTATATCTGGGTCTGCACCGGGTTCATCATCATCCGTTATGCTCAAGTAATTGACGATAGCTTCTTCGTTTTCACTATGAGATTTCTGTTGCTTACCTCTGTTGATCTTAACTTGAATGAGAAAATCCGAGACAAACTCAAAGTCCAAGGAATCACCAGCTATGATGGCATGTCCTTTCCAAAAATCTACCCAGCCTTTAGTTAAGGCCACACGACCATCACGGCGTGTGCTAACTTCAAGCGGCCAGCACTTGCCCTCTGGATCACGGAGCACTACACTATCTTTATCCTTCAGATTCTGGCCATCAATAACGTACTTTGGGACATGCTGAAATATTGATAGGAAAGCTAAGTTAATTTCCAGAAGGTTATTTAACAACTCCTGTCAGACTTCTGCTAGGCAACAATTGTCCTAGCAATACAAGCTTGAATGGCCACCATACAACTTTCAAGAGCTTTAGAGGGCGCAACTGCGCTCACACAGTCACACACACTCACACAAGGGGGAGAAAGGCCAAACCAAGCAGCAATATGGCTTGCAGATATTCAACCAGATTGCTGCAATCATATTATGCAGGAAGATCATCCACGCAACATGCATCTAAGGGACTTTCAGACACATAATGGGATAAAAGGTTAATGTATTTACCAGGTAAGTGCCAACAGTTGTTGGTCTCCACAAGAACGAAAAACTAGAGCTAGGAGACTCCGGGGGACGACCCCCCTTTCCACTCTTCCTGGTGGTGATTGAAGCTTCACCTGGAGTGACATCGGCAGTACAAGCATCCAGCGTATCAAGTTCACCTGCATAAATGAACGGTTTCATAATACATTCGACGAGACGATCATATAAACCATCTCAAATAAACAAATTTCGCCTAGAGATCCTGCTGAAACCCAGTGATGCACAACTACTTACAACTCATATTCGGTGCTGTGGTTGCTCCATTTGGGGACTTCGCTTCATCAGTTTTCTGTTCAACTTGAGAAGCTCTTTTAACATGAACGTTTACTAGATTATCTGAAACAAACTCGAAACTCAATAAATCTCCAGCTGAAACTTCATTATCTTTCACAAATGCCTTCCATCCATAAGTTAAAATTGCACGACCGTCCGTTCTATGTGCAAGTGTAACTGGCCAGCGATTGCCCATAGCATCCTGAAGTATAACTTCATCTTTGGTTGTCAACTTCTTTGCTAATGAGATTGACTTTGGAATGGTCTGCATATAGTATCATCTCTCGACAATTATCAGCCTTAGAATCACTTAAAATCTTTCAAAATGTATGCGTCAACTGATGACAATCAAGGAAGGCTGATATATATGACCTAACTCTTTTTTGGCGTTTGTTCACGTAGAGTGAACAAAAACTCTCCAAGTCTCCAGTAATTATAGACCAAGTTAGTATATATTGGGAGTCACAGATGCAACCATGCAGCGCAACGTTATAATTACAAAAACATTCTAGCAAGATGATTTATCTAAATTTATCAATGCACATATTTCATCAGATAGTATGGAAGGGGTAGGGGGAGCGGGAAGTTGTGTAGAAAAAGATTTACCAGCTGCTTAAACTGATGCATCTTAGATTTGTGGATAGTCACAGAGAAAGCCATGTTGTTTCCTGTCCATGACACCTTTGCGGTTCTTGTATATTTCCCTTGAACTGCATGCTTTTTCTTGTATATCATCCCATTACCATCTAAACATGTAAACTTATTTCAAATTATCTCATAAAACAATTCATAAAGAAACAGAGTAGTTGATTGTTTTCATACAGTAACTAGTAACTACATCGACTTACATTTTCTAATGGGTAATCTTCTTGGTTTTTGCTGATAAGCACGGCTTGTCTTGAGTTTTTTTGGTTCACATACTAATGCTTCACTCTCTTCTTGTTCTTCAAAGTCAACAACCTTTACAGGGTTATGTTTCCCCCCTCGAGCATCTTCGATGCTTTTTTGACATCCATTTCTGTTGTATATTTTCACTAGGAAAATTGATTGTTCCTCGTACTCAAAGAGCAGGAAGTTTCCAACTTCTAAAGGATGTGCTTCAACAAAATCAGTCCAACCTTCCCGAAAATAGATTGCCCCGTCCCTTTCCTCTTCCACTTCCACTCTCCAGCATTTTTTTGTCATAGCACTCTCAATGATGAATCGATGAGGTATGTACCCATTGAAGATCATGGTAAATTCATGGGGTATTTGCTACGGATCAAATCACGCACCCATAAGCTTATTATAACAGGCTATACTACAAAGTTACAAACGTAACCATATATGATCACCAGTATGAAGCTAAATGTACTGTGTAAATGACCACTGTTCCGTCCAATACCCTGAAACTATGTGTCCTAACATGCGGATGCCAAGTCAGGTGGTTGAATTCATCGAACGAGAGAACCTTATTTGCGAGCACCCAGGAATGGACTCTGCTTAGTCGTATTACTGACATCTTTTACTAGAATGGGCAAGGGGTCAGGGGGATGCATATATGTGCTTACTTCATTCAAACTAATATCATACAAGATCTTAGCAAAGAAAAGAAAACAACGATATTGACGAACACGGAACACCTAAGACGATTAAAAGAGGATTGAAGGACGACAGATATGCTTATGCAAGAGATTTACCAATTGTTTGCGGAAGTCACTCCCTAGAAGCTTTATGAAAGAGGCTCCTTTACTACAACTCTTTGGCTGGTCATCAAATTCAACTTTTTTGGTTACTGCATTGAAAGTAACAAAGCCTATTGAGCACAAATTTGTTCAAGATTATGTCACAATGTAAATCAGCTATCACACACCCCATTGATTCTACATAGAGCGCTAATGGTAGGCTCGTAACAGATTTGTGTATCGTACAATCTCAAATAAAATAAGGTAAAGGTATATCTCAAAATGCGGCAGATCCATCAATAGAAGAGAAGTAGATCAACTCACAAACATAGAAGAATTCCATTTTCAAACGAATTGGCAATAGGAGGGGTAATTCACTAACTTTTAAATTGGTCTCCTCTCATCTATTTCGTCAATGTGAGATACTACTTAGTTCTCACAACTCACATGTGAGTTGTTGACTTCTCCAACAAGCGGGTGTAGACAACCTGATCCCTATATATGTTGAAAGCACATAGAGGCCGGCCGGATAGGCTAGTTTTTGGATGACTTACAATTAATTTGCGTTGAGAATTGCATCAATTGACTTATTTACTAGATGTGTTAAGGTATAATATATAAAACCATTATCGGGGTCGTCTCAACCATCAGTTTAGACTTTCGTAATTGAGTTGGTTCTTTTACAAGATGATGGCTTATAAGAACCAAATTCATAATTCATAAATCATCATATCATTGCATGTCAAAATCCTACCCAAAATAGTTCGAATCTGTTTCTTTAAATTGAACAATCAATCTACATAATCATAAACTTTCACTTCAACTCTTCAAACAATAAAGATTTAACATGCATGCAATGCAAAATGTGCCAAACTTGTTGAATAATCAAATAAATATCGAACATTTTTGGGTTGTTGAATAATTGGTTGTACTAAACATAATAATTTGAGAAGTTGGATAATTACCGGAGTTTAAATTATGCAGGCGCCGGGTAGAGCGGTTGGAGGATCCAGGTTCCATCACGGTTCTTTCTGATGATCTCATGCATGCAACTCAAGTCAGCAGAGTTAAAAGTTTCTGTGTGTTAAAGCTTCAAAGAGAAGCAACAAGTTACAGTATGTTAAATTATGGTAATCCACGTGGTAATGTTGTTGCCTGATATATGTCCACCATGCAGGTGAAATTAAGTTTAACCAATATTTTTTTTTTTTAAATAGGGATGGTTAGATTAATTAAGTGTTGAAGTAAATTGATTTTGCTTAACAATAATGTTCCATTTCTTCGAGCTCTATCGTATGAAAAACACTTTTGGGTTAATCAGAAATATTAGGTGCTTGACTGCTTGTCAGGTCAAAAATAAATATACGTAGAATGAAGTTTAAACGAGAAGCAAATAAAATAAGTTTTGAAGCGACATGAAAATACCTCAATAAGCTGTCTTTTAGTCCGGCAAATGTAAGAATACTTAACATTTTATCTTCACAAATGTGTTTTTTTCACCTTATGCCTCGTTCCAAAATTGACCTTCAAACAACGTTAGTTCCAAGTAGGGGTGGCAAATGGGTCGTCGGGTCGGTTTCGGGTCGGGTTATGTCGGGTCGGTTCATATCGGGTCGGGTCATAACGGGTCAGGTGATCCTTCGGGTCGGTTTCGGGTTGAGTCGGGTCAGTTTTGGGTCGGTTTTATCGAGGAAATTTTGAGTCAGATCGGGTCGGGTCACAATCTGTTTTAGTTACTGATGGTCATCTATGGGCGTCAGTTCAACTTTTGACATTACGAGTCGGGTCATTGTCGAGTAACGGGAGGTCGGGTCGGTTACGGGTCGGGTCATATCGGGTTGTGTCGGTTCGGGTCAATATCGGGTCGGGTTTGGTTGACCACAATTTCGGGTCTTATCGGGTCAGATATAGGGTCAACGAATCGGATCGGGTCGGGTTTGCCAGCCCTAGTTCCAAGTCACCACATTACCAAAATGTGAGTTTCAGTGTTCTTTCCTTCTTTCATTATTATTCTGTTGACCACCAACCAGTGGATAAATCCAAGTGTGTTTACACTGTATAAAAATAATTCGCACATTATTAATTAGCATAAGTTAACGTCATGCTTTTCTAACGCGTACTTCATTGGAATAAAATATAATTCGCACATTTCTCAAATTGCATTGTTTTTGTATGTTAGGCCGTCCAACTTTTTCAAAGCTTCTATAAACCTCCTTGATTTCTTCATTTCATTATAGTACATACTTTCTGAAACAACGTACTACGTACCTTAGGAAGTTGAAAAGAGTAATCAACACGTTCCTTATTTTCTCTCTATCTTTTCATCAAATTTTGCTAAGTAAGAAAGATGGTTGTGGCTAGCATGAACATGTCTATGGAAGTTGCACCAAGATTGCTGAGACTGCCGATCTTTTCACTCCTTTTCAGTTGGGCAAATTCAACCTCTCTCACAGGTTTGTCATTTTTCATTTCAATTGCGGTACTCGATTGACAGTTTTCTAACATATTCGAACTGATATATATATGTAATTAACTCTCCATTTCATCTTGCTGCGGCGTGTTCACTCATTCAATTACTGAAAATAGGGGATTCGAGGCAATCCTAAGCCATATCTTTGCCCTTTGATCGATAGTCTAACATGAGGACTCTGTCAATGAAACTATGCTTCGTATAAATTGTACTTATTAGCCCAATTGTGCAACTACATTCATTAATTAACAAACCAAGTTGATAATCTTCTTTTAACTATTATTAATATTGGGGTATAATAATGCTGGGGAAATAATGTAGTTTGTCGTTATTAAAAATTAGTTTACTCGTATGTAAAATGATCACATGCTCTAAATAATGAAATATTCTTATGATTTCATACTTGAAAGTTATATTGCTCAAATTGTGGTGTATGATTGTTTCTTGTCAAAAGAAAAGAAAGTTGTACAATGATGGCTATCATTTGTGACAGAAAACCACTCTAATATACCGAGTAGTCCAACTAACATGTGCTACGAGCCTACAATTATAATTTTTACATTTTACTATATGAGAGAATTACCGATTACGAAGGTGTTTAATCGACAATGATATACATATGCGTGTTTTTCAGGATAGTATTGGCACCCATGACTAGGTGCCGGGCTATAAACGAGTTACCAAATGAAGCCCTCGTTAAGTATTACACCCAACGCTCCACTCCAGGAGGCTTGCTCATCACTGAAGGCTCCCTCATCTCCCAAACTGCTGGCGGGTAATTTCTCGCGCTTTTGCTCTATTTATGACATATATAGATTTGACGCCTATACTAGCCGACTCACTTAATATTTCGTTATACAGACTTTTGCGCCTTATATCTTTTTCCTCGATTTTTCACATTCCCTTTCCTTGACTTTGTTTTTCTTCTTAGTACATGAAACTTATGTTACTTTGGAAAGTGTATGTAAATTTATTAATACAAGTAAGATTGCTCTTAAATAATTGCATATACACTTCAAATCTTCTATGCATAATTTATTTTCCTGAAATCTTGTTATAGGTTTCCACATTGCGCTGGGATTTATAAAGATGAACAAGTCAAAGAATGGAAGAAAGTGGTGGACTCTGTTCATGCTAAGGGTGCTATCATTTTTTGTCAACTGTGGCACGTTGGCCGTGTATCCCATAATGGTACTTTATTCCATTCTATAAACTTTGATACAAACATATATCACGTCAAATTAACAATTTTTCATTTATGTCGTATCCTCAACCCAACATGACTCGATTCACTCATTTGTTAACTCTTAAGTAATGGTATAACGCGAAAAATGGAACTGACATTACCATTATGTATTATTATTTGCATATGTATAGAGTACCAACCTGACGGAGGTGCACCAATATCATCAACAAACAACGTTGTTTCGAATAAATGGAGCTTGTTGAAGCCGGATAGCTCACACGCTCACTGTTCTGTTCCGCGAGCCTTGACTGTGCCTCAAATATATGAGGTCGTCGGTGACTATTGCCGAGCTGCTCTCAATGCAATGCGTGCTGGTACACTTTCGACATTTATCACCTTTACTTGATTATTTGCAACTATTGCATTATATGTAACATTAGAATTTGTAATATGCATAATGCATATCATAGTTCACTAGTAATTTAAGCTTGTTGCAAACGTTACACAGGATTTGATGGAGTGGAAATCCATGGTGCACACGGCTACTTAATCGACCAGTTCCTTAAGGAAGCGATTAATGATCGAACAGACGAGTATGGTGGATCATTAGAGAACAGATGCAGGTTCTTAGTTCAGGTGGTTCAAGCTGTTGCGGAAGCTGTAGGGCCTGAAAATGTAGCAGTCCGAATGTCACCTGCAATAGACCATTTTGACGCGACTGACCCTAACCCGTTATCACTAGGGTTGGGAGTCGTAGAGAGGCTAAACAAGCTGCAAGTTAAACTAGGGTCCAAGCTCGCGTACCTCCATGTAACACAGCCTAGGTTTACGGGCGCAGGGACCCTGGAAAAGTCAGCTGAAGAAGCAAATGCTGATGCTGAACTACTGATGAAATTCAGGGAAGCGTATGATGGTGCATTTGTGAGCAGTGGTGGATACACTAAGGAGCTTGGAATGCAAGATATCGCCCAAGGGAAGGCCGATTTGGTTGCTTATGGACGACAGTTTATCTCGAACCCTGATCTAGTACATAGGTTTAGGATTAGTGCACCCTTAAATAAGTATAACCGGGCTACTTTCTATACTCATGACCCTGTTGTTGGTTATACTGACTATCCTTTCCTGGGTGATGAAATTAGTCCTAGCCAGTAGATGACAATTGTTGTTTACGTGACAGTGTAATTTTCAATGTCCGGAGAATATTATTTTATGCTCTAATAATAAAATTGTTGAACGAGTGTATAACTTGGGATTAGTGTTATTTCACGTGTTGTCTATGATATAAAAACCGTTGATATTGCGAACTGGTTACGAAAGTAATGTTTCGGACTTTATTGCAAAATGTTCCAAAAATGCTTTGAGTGATCAAATAAATAAAGCAAACATATTGGGTTGTTATATGTTGTTGTGCCAAGTTTTAGTTAAGTAAAAATATTTCTAAATTCTCATAATTTTGCTTATCAACCAAACGAGCATGCTCTCATTCAATTCGAATTTTATGTTTCCACATTGCCAAAATGTGCGCTCCATTTGAATTTCTAGACATTACCAAAACATGACAAGTTCAATCACTCTTGTATGTCTTTTCCATATGCCGTTAATCTGCAGTTGACCAACAAATGACAAGTCCAAATTAAAGTGTCCAAAAACAGAGTGCTAAAATGCAAAACATATGGCAGAAACTTGAATTCTAGATTTTTCTGGCACTCTGGACGGCGTCTTTATACTTTTTATGCATGTAATGTTTTACTAATTGCTAGTACTTTGTTTAGATTATTTGAGGTAGGTCAAATGCTAGAGGTTTACGGTGTAGACGCTTAAAATTAGTTATTGTTTTTTGGATTTTTGGTTAATATTGTCATTACATATTAATTTTACTATATTGACTATCTTTTTAGTACCACGTATACAGTAGACAGATTAATTGTCTACACTATAAACCTCTAACATAGTAGCATTATCGACTTGTCTCTCAGCTCTAGTCAATTAGCAGTAACGTCACTGCTTCTCTAAGACTGCATAATTTTCTAACATAATACCAACTTTTGCAAAGCCTATATAAAGAACAACACAACCCCCTTCATTTCTTCATGCAACCCTGAAACGTATACGTACCTGATCAAGAAGTTCAAAAGCAGAAAAGAGCTAGTAAACATTTCTTATTTTCTCTGTTTGATCAAAATTCTAAAGAACGAAAGATGGTTATGGAAGTTGGAACCAAGATTATTTCGGACGCAACTGCTGATCTTTTCTCTCCTTTTAAGTTGGGTAGATTCAACCTCTCTCATAGGTATGTCGTTTTTATTTCAATCCTTATACTCGACGCTTGTTTTGATGACAATATATATATACCGATAAATTCTCAAAATATATAGTTTTTCGGGTTTAATATAATTTAAGTCTTTTAGATACTATTGGTTCAGTTCATTCATTTGTTAATGTTACATAGAAAAACGGGGGGTGTAGTGTATCTTATCAAATGACTATTAGATAAAAAATTGTCTCTAGTTGAACTGTTTGGAGATTATTGTACCAATACTTTTTTTTTGAAAAATTTAGACTTATTATTCCGTTTTAATTACAGGATAGTATTGGCACCTATGACAAGATGCCGAGCTATAAACGAGTTACCAAATGAAGCTCTCGTCAAGTATTACACTCAACGCTCCACTCCAGGAGGCTTGCTCATCACTGAAGGCACCCTTATCTCCCAAACTGCTGCCGGGTAATTTCTCGAGTTTTCGTCAATTAACATCAAATTTCGCTATATTAACATTTGCGCCTTATATAGTAATTTCTTTTTATTCAGTTTTTATACTCCTCTTCCTTAAAACTTCTTTTCCTTGATCCTTAGTGAATGAAATTTATAACATGCACTTTCATGAAAACAGAAAAATTAAATCATGATGACTTTTGTAAGATTACTCAAAGTATATCTAGCCTAGCAAGAGTTAGGTAATCTATGTAAATTCTAATACATTTTTTTGCCTAAGTTTTTGAAAAGTTTAACCAATATTTACATGGTTTTGAGAAAGTCGATCGGGTGGTTCATGCACCCCAAGGCCCAAGCTAGTGAAGCTACCACGTAAATCCGTACCAGATGACTCTCATCTAACTACACACTTTAATTAACGCATAATGTGTTTTTCTTCTAGGTTTCCACATTGCGCTGGAATCTACAAAGATGAACAAGTAGAAGAATGGAAGAAAGTGGTGGACTCTGTCCATGCTAAGGGTGCTATCATCTTCTGTCAATTATGGCACGTTGGTCGTGCATCTCATCACGGTAAACAAGTCTTCAGTCTTCTATATTCAAGGGTTCAACCGAACAAACCCGACAGGAAATTATTAATTTAGTACTGATCATATACGTGATATACCCAATAACAAATAATCCAATAACGAAACTGATAAAAAGGTCGAGTTAATGCCAAGGGTTTCGTATATGCTTAACACGAGCATTCGCTAATTCACTTGTTTACTGACGTTACTAATCTTATTATATTGCATGAATTTTATGTCTATGTATAGTTTACCAACCCGAAGGGGGTGCACCAATATCATCGACAAACACCGCTGTTTCAAACAAATGGAGCTTGTTGATGCCGGATGGTTCATACGCCCATTGCTCTGTTCCGAGAGCCTTGACCGTGCCCCAAATATTCGAGGTCGTCGAGGACTACCGCCGAGCTGCTGTCAATGCAATGCGTGCTGGTACACTTAGCTTAATCTATCATTATCATATTGAACTTCACTACATTTACTCTATAGTGTAAAACTATACTCTCGTTTTTTCATCTGTTAACGTTTGGTTTGAATTCCTCTCACATATTTAAACCACACATTAACAAGTTAAAAAGAACTGAGAGAGTAATGTAAGGTAGTATTAGACGTCATAATAAGGGGTTAAGCTAAGCTTGTTGCACACGTTACATAGGTTTTGATGGAGTGGAGGTCCATGGTGCTCACGGCTACTTAATCGACCAATTCCTTAAGGAAGGAATCAATGATCGAAAAGACGAGTATGGTGGATCACTCGAGAACAGATGCAGGTTCTTAATTCAGGTGGTTCAAGCTGTTGCAGAGGCCATAGGCCCTGAAATCGTAGGAGTCCGAATCTCCCCTGCCATAGACCACTTAGACGCAACTGACCCTAACCCGTCAGCACTGGGGTTGGGAGTCGTAGAGAGGCTGAACAACCTGCAATCCAAACTAGGCTCAAAGCTCGCGTACCTACATGTAACGCAGCCTAGGTTCATGGCCCAAGGGACCGCGGAAAAATCAGCTGAAGAAGCAAATGCTGATGCTGAACTACTGATGAAGTTGAAAGAAGCATACCAAGGTGCATTTGTGAGCAGTGGAGGATATACAAAGGAGCTCGGAATGCAGGATATAGCGCAAGGGAAGGCCGATTTGGTTGCTTATGGACGACAATTTATCTCGAATCCTGACTTAGTACATAGGTTTAGGATTGGTGCACCCTTGAATAAGTATAACCGGGCTACTTGCTATACTCATGACCCTGTTGTTGGTTATACTGATTATCCTTTCCTGGGTGATGAAATCAGTCCTATTCAGTAGATCATGTCGTAAGTGTTAAGACCATATATACTATATAGTCGTGTTAGTGTGTTACGTGCAGTGTATGTGACACTGTGTTGCTTCCAATATTTCGGAGTGTATTGTTTCGTACTCTAATAAAAGACATGGCTAAAATTTGTAGATGGTATGAAGTGGTAGAGAAAGTAAATTGATGTACCGCTGTTTTAATACGAAAATTTACTGTTATGTTAGTTCTAAGAAGTCTAATTAAAAACCATACTAAAAAGTAGGAAAAAACGTGGACGGCAGGATTCGAACCTGCGCGGGCAAAGCCCACATGATTTCTAGTCATGCCCGATAACCACTCCGGCACGTCCACTTTGGTGAACATAAGATCTGAGATATAATATTTATATGGTTTGCATTAAAATTTGGTTGATGCCTTCTTTTAAAGTATGTTTTCATCGTTCAAACTCAATCAAATCTCGACAATTACAAAATACAACTGTTATTACTATATGTATGCTTTGATATTCTTTCAGACCGAATAAAATGTATACATTCATATCCAACCTTTCTGTTTTCTCTTTTGGGGAATTCACATCCAATCTTCATCATAAGACTTAATTTTGGGGAGTACATTTTATCCTTTAGATCTTGTAAGACTTCATAAAAGTAAAAAAAAACATCTTTGGAAACCATTGTAGCTCAATTTTTTCTTCTTTATGGAGCTTGAAGTTGAGTTTTGGAAATTTAAGGGTCTAGTTAGGGGTGGCAAATGGGTCGTCGGGTCGGTTCCGGGTCGGGTTATGACGGGTCGGTTCGTATCAGGTCGGGTCATATTGGGTCAGATGATCTTTCGGGTCGGTTTCGGGTTGGGTCGGGTCGGTTTTGGGTCGGTTATATCGAGGAAATTATGTGCTGGATCGGGTAGGTTTCGAGTCAGGTCACAATCGGTTTTAGTTACCAATGGTCATTTATGGACGTTATTTCAATTTTTGGCATTACCAGTCGGGTCATTGTCGGGTAACAGTAGGTCGGGTAGGTTACGGGTCGGGTCATCATCGGGTTGTGTCGGTTCGGGTCATCATCAGGTCGGGTCTGGTCGGGTTTTGTTGATCACAATTTCGGGTCTTTTGGGGTCAGATTCTCGGGTCAACGAATCGGGTTGGGTCGGGTTTGTCAGCCCTGGGTCCAATGCTTATACCATGCTCCAAGGAGTACAAGGAGCATGGTAGTCCTCCTCACAATAGATGAGTGATGACCATATATTAAAAAATAAAAAATCATTTTAAGTATGGTCCCCACTCCTTTATTGTGAGAATGATCATCATGCTCTTTGTGCTTCTTGGAGCATGGTATAATTTGCGGTGATCTCCTCAGATTTTGAACATGTGACTCGTATTATTAAAAGTTGGGCAAAATATAAAGTTGAGACGGTCTCAAACTCGTTATTCATTAGTTTGTGGGCCGTAAAATTCATGTTTGGAATAGTTCGGCTCCCGACAAGCCCACAAAGGTTCACACTAGCTAACACATCAAAGGAAAACGAATGCACCTACTTTCACAAAGAAAACTACTAACTCTTGTAGTCTTTCCAATGCAGATTTCAGCAAATAATGTCACTGAAGGAGTGAAGGGTACTACTACTAAGACCTAAGTACGAAATCAATCATTATGGAAACACCTTCATTAGCTTCATTTGCACCAAACACAATTAAAGAATTAGAACATATGGCATTCGGCTACAATTCGCTGGACTCTGGAGATATCAAATTCAAGCCCTAATATTGACTTATCGTTATCTACAAAAAGTCAAAAATTTCTTCTGTAACTAGCAGATAGCCTGAAAGACTCACTTACCATTGTTAAGTGAACGACATGGATCAAGTTTAGATGTAAATATGTAATCTATGCAAAACTTTGGCAAACTGGAATGACCACCAAAAAAAGATATTAGCGTTTCACACATTGATTGTGTCACTAATGCAACGATAGGGACCATCCCTTAATAATAGTGCATTGGTCCTACATCATAAGTCCCATTCCGCCAAGATGGTCAATTGTAATGGGCACAAATTAAGGTAAGGTCTATTTAAGTCGACCAAAACAGGCCAAAGAAATTGAACACAAAACCGAAGATCACAAGTGTAGGAAAATAGATCCCCCACATGTGTCTTTGTCGTGTGCAACAAACTAGTACCTTCTTCGGCGAAAGGTCCGACCCTACCTTACCAAATTATTAGGGGTGCCCTTAACATTCCCAGATTCGTTAGGTAACTCCCTTTTCAGTGCTACAACTTAATATCCATCACGTTTCAACATTTACTACATGGAGCTCTCTTGACTTATTGAGTTATGACTGCAATAAACCCTTTTTGCCTATAATAAACTACACTCCTTTGGGAAAGAGACATGCCATTCATACCGATAATTTACACATTTTTCTTGCAATATTCATAATACGCTTAAATAAGGAAAATATTAAGTTCTTAACATGTGCCCAAGAAAAATCCTTCATAATATTTGACATTTGCGTTCTATGTACATGTAAAAGTCTATGGAAGTTCTTACTATGACATGTGCAATGATCACCGAAATTTGTCAACAATAGAGCTTAGTACTCATTTGATGGCAGTCATTGGCAGATTATAATTCCTTGTAGTTTCCTCAAGGACGTCTAGGGAGGCATATTAATTCAATGTTCGCGTTTGTAGCATGATTCTGGTTTTCACAATGATTTTCACTTGAAAACAATTAGAACTCGTAACATGATTAGACCTACTAATGCAAAGTTTAGTTGTATTAGTGGTACCTAAAGTAAAGATAGTCTCATAATAAGAAGATGCTATTTCTTGAAGTTTCTTTGTAATGAGAGCTATTTCCATTCATCAAAACGCAGTCTTAAAGCCCTTATGAAATTTATCTTATCGGGCACTCAGAACTTCAAACCCCATATGTGAATATGTACTAGTATTCCTTTTCTTCACTTAAATAACTTACATGTACATATAGAGCCTTAAGACAAACATAAAAGTAAACATGATTAAGTGTGGTACAAGTGAAGCAAAGAGCCTCTTATTGTCCTAGGAACGTATCTTTACAAAATTTTCATTCATAATTTCTATGGAGAAGTACAACAATGATGATTCATAAGAAAACTTAGTTATGAAATTAGTAACATGTAAGTAAGAATGAACAAATAAGGCACATAATGACAACTAAACTTTACATTAGTAGGCCTACTCATAATAATTTTCAAAGCATAATCATGGACCCATTTATATTGATTTTTACCCACCACCATCATATGATTTCCCATCAATTATAATCATATAAACGCCAAACCCCTTTAAACTTGTTGCCCCTCATCATAACTTCAGCTAATTTTGCAACATTGCCCATCCTCAGCCCCATGTTCAGGCCCCCTAAAGGCCAAATTCATGCCTAATACAGCCATCTTTGTTGGTGTCAAGAGGGGCGCTGGTAAGTTCCCAGAGTTTCACGTTCGAATTGCTTGATCGTGTCGGTGAGTTTCTTCATGTTGTCATCGTAAACGTATGGGAGTTTCTCGAACCAAGTAACCCCTTTCTTGGCCGAAGGTGGAAGGAAAACGCGACATACCTCTTCCTTGACTTGGATTGTATTGTGGTAATGGTAGTAACGGATTTTTGACTCCGTGCTGTGGAGCGTCTTCCCAACTACGTTCTCGGACATGTGAACCCCGGTAGCGTGCACATTTCTGGCTTGGATTGCGTACTTTCTGTCTCTCCGAATCCTGGTTCTCGAGTCCCTAAAGAGCAGCTTCTCGAATCCCCATTGGCTGAGAGATCAAATTTGGATTAAACATAATTAATTGAGGGCAAAGTGAAACTTTATCGAGCTTCAGAATGAAGATAGGAGTAAAGTGACAGCGTGACAGCATTCAACACTAAAGTAAGCTCAAATTAGCATATTACGCAAAGATAAATGTGATTTTCAATGACAGCAGATCAAGGACAAAATACAGAGAGGAAGTAACATTTTGTAGCTGTTAAAGCCAATTCACTAATGGAAAACATCTTTGTATACATTACATACGATGAAGTCAGACCCGACTTCTACTGTCCTAGGTCGACCTCACCGTTTTTCATTCATGAAATCATACAGGACGATTAAGAGGAAAAAGAAACCAGACATAAAACGCGAACAGGCTGTGAGTTGTGACCACGGAGAATAAACGAATCAAAGAATCTCAGAAATCAAAAGTTTGACATTAACCCGTAAGTCTAGAGGCATCTTCAGCTTAGCTGTATCAGCACTATTTTTCCTACTATTTCCAGAATTAATCAAAAGAATTAAACATAATCATAGCAGAATAGAATCTCATTTTCACTCATTCCACATCTTTGCTCTCTATACACATTCTAGCACCATGATCATTCTGCTTTCCACACTTTCTCTTGACCAACCATTTCTTTTCTTCTTTATTATGAAAAAGGCATTTGCCTCTTCTTTCCTCTTTTACCATTTTATACCCAATTTCTATGGCAAAAGTGGTGGCAACAAAGAAAAAGCAGGGATGCAAGTTCCATAGCAGCACATGGGTTTACACTCAATTCTCCCATAAACTCCCAACATCCAGATAACGGACACGAAATTATTGGATCAAGCGTGACTGTGCGAGCATAATGTACAAGTTTAAACACTCGAAATCATTTCATTCATCACTAGTCACCACTCCGACCCTGCATAGCACCCCGGCTTTGCCTATTCACAAGGACTTGATTGTATTCGTTTCAAGGGTTCAGATTCAATGTAAAAACCGAAATTTATCATTTCTTTTCTTCAACTAAAGAACCCAACACTATGATGCTTACTAAAGAAGACACTGATATAATACTCCATAATACCGATTGGCCATCCTCCTCCTTTTCACTTTCTAGTAAAAAAACATCAATGTGTTTGTAAAGTATAATCAGCTCCTCGGATACTAATTTAATTTAATCAAACAATGGAAGCGAAATGCTGGAGAAAGGAGGTGTCGCCGACAACTCATGAAGTTCATCAGGTTGTTAAAGTTAAGAAAATGGATATAGAAAACAGGCATACAGCTAGGAGAACAGAATGTCAGCAGCACCCACACAACAATATTCTAAAGTCGTGATCCGTCCACCCTGATGAAATTCATCACCCATGGAACATCAAGCCATGAACCTAACAATTCCCCTCGAGAAAGAACCAGACTTGCGCGAATTATGACCACTCATATATTGGCATTCTCCATAGAATATTCTCAATCAGTGCATTATTAATAAGAGAATGTTGTTTCATTGGTCTAATAACGATGAATTATAAAATACACCGGCTCAACCGAGAACCTTAAACTTAAAATTACCCAATATTTAAGCCCTTCTTCCATCAAATCCGGAATTCTATATTGTTAATAGTTGCAAAAACAATAGTGCTTATTACTAAATCACCCATTTGGATCTCAATCTCCTAGATTTCTTACTTGTTTTACCCTTGTCCCTTTCCCCAAAATCACCCATTTCTTTACCACACTACCAAAAACACCATTTTCATACCAATAATTCCACAAATCACTCATTTGTAAAACAAAAATCACCACACTTAAATTGAAACAAGAACCAAAAAACCCCAACAACATACATTAATAATAACATGCCCCACATTCCAAATTCAAATCAAACCAAGAGAAACAAAACAACAATTCAACCAACCATTCCACAGTAGTGACCGTTGCGCCTCATTATAGACACATAACGACAATTCGACAAACATTAACAACAACAAAAACTAAACAGTAAAAATTAAGTGAACAAGAAAATTTACCTGGGGTAATCTTGGGAAGAATCATTGAAGCAGAGCTTACTATTCATAGGATTTTGCTCAATAGTAAACTGAGAAAACCCATCAAACTCTTGAATAACACTCTCCAAAGGCTTACCATTAGGCAAGAAAATATACTCATCAACATCATAAAAAAATGTCCACTTTGCATCAAACTTATACCTATGCAAACAATCATTCACCACTAAAAACTGATTATAATAATACCCATCATATTTCTCCTGCTCTCTTATATCCTGCAATGTCGCCCTCCCAAGTTTAATCCACGGCTCTAACACTCCCCTCACCTCCTCCGTCACTCCACCAGCGTCATGGAATACGAAATGCGACTTCGGCCCGTAAAACCACGCGTGGTACGCCATCCATTCTCGTATCCTCGCCGCGCTCAAGTTCCCATACAATGATGACCCGCAGTATAAGTAGTCCAATTTCGGTGGTGTCGTATATTTCTCTTCATTGTATTCTTTAGGACGTTCTTCCATCACCGCGAACTTCTCGAAAGTTCGCGGTGAGGGGGAATAGTAAGCGTAAAGGTGAAGCTTCCCACCGGAATTGTCAGCGTTGGGGTTGGTAGCAAACGTACAATTGACGACAACGACGGTATAAACACGGCCGTATCCCCAGTCTGGGAGTATCTTATACGCTTTCGCCCGCACCGGTACTGAATTATTACCGTTGGGGACCCACTCACATTTGTACCACGGTTTTCCGTACACGTGGATTGGTTTCGACGCTAGGCCCACCACCGAGAAGGTTCTAACTCCGCCGCGGTATGCGCCCATGGTGACGAACAGCGCCGCCGCGTTTCCGTACGGTTTGAACTCCCGCTTGTTCGGGTCCCGCGGCGGCGACGGCGGTGGTGGTGGTGGTTGTTTTCTCGGTGTGACAGATTCGCCGATTTTTCTGACGGATAAGGAGGAGGAGGTGGAGTTGCGGGTGGTGGAGGCGACGGAGGAGAGGGAGAGGAAGGCGGAGGAGGTGGAGTTGAGGAGGCGGTGGAGAGGGGTGCAGTTGCAGGAGGAGGAGGACGACGGCGACGGCGGTGGAGAGAGAATGGTGTCGTAATAAGGTTGGAAAGTCCAGAGGAAGATGATAAGGGAAAGGGCTAAGACGGTGGCGAGGAGGGGTTTTGTTTCGAAGCAAAGGAAGAATTTGTGAAGTGGCTTACCGGTTACGACTCCTCCGGTAAGGGTTCCCCCTTCCTTCCTCATTGTTTTGGGGTGCTTTCTATTTTTGGGAATTTGAGAGAATTGGTGTGGAGAGAGAGTGAGAGAGGTGGGAAGGGAGGGAGTGAGTGAGTGAGTGAGTGAGTTGTGTAATTGTGTTTGTGTATGTAATAATATGGTCTTTGTTGTTGTTGTGGTGTGAGTGTGTGAGGCCAAAGAAAGGGAATGGAAGGTTAGCTGGCATAAAGAGGTGCGACCGACATAGCCACCTTAGGTTCTTTTCCCTTTTTATTATTGCGACTGTTCAATTTGGTCCGAATTCGAGTTGGATTTGTGTTTAACTACTCATACCAAAGTACATTTTAAAGATTAGGTGTGAAGTCTTGAAATCTAATCTCGTAACGTTAAAGTGTTTGAACCATTTAATTTCGTCTGCATTGAAGTTGGGGTTGGTCGGTATGTATAGGTCATATGACTCCCCGTCATCAATGTAAGGTTCAAATCCGACGTATCCGATTACACTGCTTAAATCAGGCACCAACCGAGGAAAGCTAATTTGAGCTTAGAACTCTATTAATCCACATTTAGATCAGAAATACATTCACATAGTGTTTAAGTGCTAATGTTGATTCTTTCGAAATTGTTCTGAATGGAGTATATGTTTTCGGAAAATTAGGAATAGTCGGTACACTAGATACACCTTATGTTCCCCCATACGGCGGGTACATATCAAATAGTCATGACTCATGGACGCAGACCCAGACTGTGAGAGGGATGGGAACCGCATAAGATTTGCTGGCAAATAATCATTTATACTCTTATTCTGTGATTGTGAGTACTAAATTCTGTTTTAGTGTTTTCCTTGTTTTGTTGATATGTGGCCAATGTTGCTAGTCTTGCTACAATTACAATTAATTTTTTTGTTTGGTTGATTATACTAATAATTGATTTTTGTTTAGATTTTGCTTTTGTTTTGTTTCATTTTTTACTTTGCTTTGTCAAAAGGAAGCTGGATTGATAGGTGGCATCTGGAAAGTGGTAGAATTTGGACTCATTTTTTGTTTGTGGTGTCGGTTGTATTGTATGATAACATAACTAAATGTCTAGGACTATCTTTTTGGTGCAAAGTCTAAGAGTTGAGCTAAAGAACCACTGTCGAACAGTTCGAACGAGCATTTTGGGCTAATATCATGGTGGTTAAAAAAATGGTCGATCGAGATTCGAATTCAAGTTAATAAGATTAACAATTGAATAGTTTTGAGTTTTCAACTTAAACTCCGAGCAATCTCTAGAAACGAACGATGATTCGTCTGAAATGATCTTTAAATAACATTGACATACGAGTACCATTTGAGGTAATGGGCTTACAAAAAGGTATCACCATTGCAACATTTGACATTTTCAATTTTCATTTAAAACGACCAATTACCTATATGAAAACTTGATCATTTATGGAATCCTAACTTACAAGAAGACTCTAGCTAGGATAGCTGGAACCGGGCATGAACTGTATTAGAAATGTACATAGCTACGCGGATTTTCAGCCAAACGGTATAATACAGTGGAAAATTACTTTAACGCCCTTGTTGTAGTGACAAACATGATACTGGCTAAGGTCCATGACCAAATGGGCTGTGGGCCTTATTTCAGTACCAAATTGCAAATTTAAAGCCCTGCAATCGACCATACTTGTACCCAGCAAAGCAAGATTAGCAACACTACGCAATTTGCACAAGTAAATTATTTCATTCATACGTAATTCGCGTATGTGAAACATGTCACGTTTTAGTATGTAACGCTCAAAGTTTAAACAGCTAAAAAACCACAATATGAATGTTCGAAGTTTGATTCGACAAATAATCAAGTCTCATGGGTATAAATGAGATTGGCCTCCTCAATCAAACAAACTGAAATCCAAAAGAAGAAACCACAACCAGGTTTGATGAGCATCAGCATAAAACCACAGCAACAAGAATCAGCACACAAAGGGAGCTTCAACATAGTCATCAGAACAGTACAGTCCCGGCTTTTGCGTAAAGCCTTGACGCTTGAGCAGCTTCCTGGCTTTCAGCACAAGGTCTTGGTTACTGACGTCTCCACTAGACTGCTCAAGAATACTCTGAACTGCATTGCTGAAAGCTCCATACGCTTCGCTAGCATTGCCAGAAGGGCTAGCATCAGCTGATGTCTGATCAGTTTGACATCCACTCAGAAGAATTCCATTTCTTGGCAAGGATCGCCTGTCTGCACCAGCATATACCTCCTCTTTGCTGTCAACCTTTGTATCCATTGCGGGTTTTGTGTAGTCCTCGTCATTGTTGTCAATCTTATGCTTTAAGAACTCCATAGCAAGACCGCCAACAGCAGATAGTAGGTGCCCGGAACCTTCACCACCTTCATCACCATCACCATGGTGCAGGTGAAGTTTATTCAGTATGACTTTCATGAACTTCTTGACCTTAGGACTTGAATCCTCCCCAAAAATGTCAAAGAGGGTAGGCCGGATTTTGCCAACATCAATGTCCTCCTTTCCTGTCTGCTCTTTCAGCATATCAATGAGGGTTGACAGGGGAAGGGATTTGCTCTTGACATAGCCTCGGTGCCCCTGGTAATTCTCCTCGTCGATTACACTGTATTCAGGCTCAGTGTGCCTACTGTGGCTTGAAGGGATGTGGATTCCACGAGACTCAAAAGTTTCCCTGAAAGTTTCCTTGACAGCCGTCTTAAAGAAGCCTGATAAGCTGGATCCTGATGATGAGCTCTGATGGCCTTGCTGATTGGAAGAAGTTGTGCTTTCGCCTATCTGCTCTTTGGCTCCACTGATCAGGCCACCACTGTGGCAGGAATCTGAGACTATTGTGATGCGGCAACCATCAGTGACTTGGCACACCAGTTCCTTAAAATCTTCATCTGTTACATGAACCACATAGAAAATACAGAACAACTAATTAAACATTGTCAAAACTCAAAACTGAATGGAGTGGTTTAGCACAGAACAAACAAAAGTTATCTAAACAGCTCCTGTCAAATGATCAAAAATGCAGGAAAACAGTCTTTAGGTCTACAGGTTGATCATCTAAGATTAAGCTATGACTCTTTGACTAAGCTCATGCTACACCTTCCACAGTTCCACTTTTCGTAGAATGATCACAAATCAAATGAGGACAGCAAGAATTGAGTCGGAGGGAGTATTAAGTAATCAAATTTGCACAGACGCTCACACAACCTGCCAACAATCACTGAAGCACATGTAGGCTTGCGACTAAAATGTGTAATCTGTAATTGTAGTAACATCATTCATTCACAAAACGCGTACTCTTCCATATAGACACTTAGCTTGTGAAGTTGTGGAACATAAGTTATTCACATCACTCAAGATTAAGTTTCAGGTAAATTTCAACACGAAATATACCATGATACAAATCAAGCTACACACAATCACAGATGAACTGAAGTAGTAGAAGGCTGGGCCAAATGCATCGAATTCAACCTCGATCCCAATCCAAAACTTCTGATTGAAAATTCTAATAATCTGACTCTATCCGATTGCGTACAGAAATCTGATCAGATCCAAATCAATATAATAACACCACCATACCTACTAACAGCTTAGCCATGACCCATGTCCCATGACCACTAGTCCACAACACAAGAGAAACAATTTCATAATCACATCAATTAAACCAATAACTAGTACACAAACTAGGGGAAATTGAAGTACTGTCATATCGCAAATTCAGATAACAGCAAAGCACACCCGACACGATAACACGACACAAACCTAACCCCAATTTTCCTTGGAAAACCCCAAAAATCAAACCAAAATGACATGAACACAATCTCACCAAAATCGAGATTATAATCTAACAAGAACACGACCCATTAACCTGAATTGCCCACCACCCCGTAATGAAAATCGATCATCGGCCACTTTTCATTTCAACAATTTAATGATCAAAAACTTTTTAAAAAGGTCAACGCAAAATAACACAACGTATACGCACTTTTTTTTTTTATCACAAATCCCAACACTTTAATTTGTCACTATTCACATAATTCCCTAGATCACATATATTCACATATCATATACTACAAATCATCAAAAATACTTTATAACAAAATAAAAAATGGAATATAGAACATACCAGTAATAAGGTTCATGTCACAGGGGACAATGCACTCATCATAGCCTGTGTCATCATGTTCACCAGTCTCAGCAGGCAACCGTGTACCATGACCACTGTAATGAACAAAGAGTTCGTCACCGGGTTCGGCCGACCGAACCAAATTGTCGAGCGCTCGACGGATGTTTTTGCCGGTGGGTTTGGTGTATGATGAGTTCGTGTCGATAAGTATAGTGATGTCTTCTTCCTCGAAACCGTAACGTTCAAGTAAGCATTTATGCATACGTTTTACGTCGTTGATGCATCCTTTTAGCTCTGCTTTTGTTCCTGGGTAGTTTATTCCTATTAACACTGCCTTCTTCCCCATTGTTTGCAGGATTTTTTTTTTTGGGTTGTTTTTTTTTTTTTGTGTGTGTTTGATTTGCTAGAGAATTGGGATGGTGTATGAAATGTGGTGGTATGACTTTTTGTTTTATGATTGGGTTTGGTGAGGATTATTGGGGGTGGGGGTATTTTCGGATTGGTAAAGAATGTGGGTCACTTGATCTATTAAAAAAAAATTTGGATCCGAGCTGGGGACGATTATATATAACGAAACAACTTTTAATCTCACGAGTTTTAAAGCTGGTGGTGCATTTTAGGGTATGAGCTCGTGATCTTTAATTAGGCTGATGTGTGTTTGACCCGTTTATGAACTCTTACGGTTGGAGATTAATGTGTACACAAAAATGAGAGTTATATTGAATATAATGGATTAGTAATTGTATGTATTTATATGAAACTATTGAGTGTGAGTGTGAGTGTGAGTGTTATGCTCAAATTTGGTCAACTTATCATCAATTTCTCTAGTATTCCGTTACTTAAAAATTCGGTGACAAAAAATTGAAGGGCGGTATCTGTAAAAAAAATGAATTTTCTGCAAAATTACCTAAAGATTTTGGTGAGGAAATCTGGAATAACAACCTCTCATAACATTCAAATTCAGAGCACTCAATCTGCCTTTTACATCCACAAATTGTGAAATCAAAAGGTGGTGACCCCTTTTGAAACAACATCTATATTTTCCAAATCAAAAAGATCTGCAATATCAAGTAATAAATGTTTGATAATTTTCCCTCAAAAAATAGAAATAATTAAATGTTTGATAATTGCCTCAAAAATCCAAATATTAATGCCTTAAAAAAATCAAAATAGTAAGAAAAAAAAAAAAAGAAAAAAAAAAGTCATTTAATTCTGAAGATTAGAATGACAAATACACCCTTTGCTTTCCCACCAATCAGGCCCAGGCTGTAACATCAAATTGACCCAATAATTCTAGCTCTTGCCATGCCATGTGGATCTGGCCATTAATAACACACAACTCAAAACATTTCATCCTAATTTAATTTAGTCAATTCACAACTAGGAGAGAATGTCCTAGACTCCTTGCTGTAAATTGTAATGTGTGTGATTAATTAAAATGACTCAATTACTCATCGAGTGTGCGAAAATTTGATCATTGTAATTAATCATAGAAAAACGTATAGTCAATTCGCATATTAGATTGTTAGCGTGAAAATAGTAAGGCGAAAGAAAATTTAAGTCGTATATGAAGACCAAAGATGCGCATGTATTTATGAAAATGTGGCTACAATGAGATTGAGTTCTTCAATCATACAAAAGCGAAATCCAAATGAAGAAACACCCAAGACACAAATCACCTCATAATCAGCACACAAAAGGAGCTTCAACATAGTCATCAGAACAGTACAAACCCGGCTGTTGCGTAAACCCTTTACGCTTAAGCATCTTCCTCGCCTTCATGACAATCTCTTGGTTACTGACATCTCCACTCGACTTCTCTGAGTATTGTCTGTATCGCGTTGCTAAATGCTCCATACGCCTTGCTAGCATCACCAGAAGGGCTAGCATCAGCTGATGTCTGATCAGTCTGACATCCCCTGAGAAGAATTCCATTTCTTGGTAAGATTTGGTTGTCTGTACCAGCGTATGCATCCTGTGCGCTCTCCACATGAGTGTCCATCGCGGGTTTTGTGTAGTCCTCGTCGTTGTCTTCAATCTTATGCTGTAAGAATTCCAGAGCTAGACTACCAACAACTGATAACAGACCCCCGGAACCTCCATCATCGTGCATTTTTAGTTTATTCAGTATGACTTTCATGAATTTCTTAACCTTAGGACTTGAATCTTCACCAAAAACGTCGAAGAGGGTAGGCCGGATTTTGCCAACATCAATATCCTGCTTGCCAGTCTGCTCCTTGAGCATGTCAAGGAGGATGGACAGGGGAAGGGACTTGCTCTTGACGTAGCCTGGATGCCCCTCGTAACGCTCCTTATCAATTGGACTGTAGTCAGGCTCAGGCTCATAGTGCCTGTTCCTGCGTGAAGGGATGTGGATGCCACGAGACTCGAAAGCGTCCCTGAAAGTTTCCTTGACAGCTGTCTTAAAGAAGCCTGATGATGATGAGCTGCTGTCTTCTCTTTGAATTTGGGATTGAGTGAGGCTTTCACCTATCTGTTCTTTGGCTCCACTGATTAGGCCGCCGCTGTGGCATGAATCTGAGACTATTGTGATGCGGCATCCATCAGTGACTTGGCACACCAGTTCCTTGAAATCTTCATCTGTTACATGAACCACATGAAACTTGAGGATTAACTAACTTCATTCTGACTGAAAATGTCGAGTGATATAGATTACTAGTACAACAACAACTCCTTAGTCCCAAACTGATCTAGAATCGGGAAACATGAATCATCCTTTGAAACCGTCACACGTATTTTGATCCTGATTTAGTATGTAGTACATAACCAAATGTGTATAATTTTGTTTATTTCAAAAAAAAAAATGTGTATAATTTTGTAGGAACTAAACCTGCAATAATGTTTGATCTGGCACTATCCAATGGAATTTACACACACACGGAATTTTTTTTATCTAAAGCTCCTGACAGAAGACCTTGAATCATTTCGGGACTAAAGCTTTGTTGTTGTTGTTGTAAACGCTGCTAATGTGAAATGATCAGCAATACAGAACAACAGTTCATTAATAGATCGGAAGGTCAAATTAAATTGCTCAGACGCGCACACAGTCTGAATACACAGTCAAATGTAGGCTTGTGACTAAGATTTGTTATTGTGACAACTTTATCCATTTACAAAACGTGTACTCTTCCAAATAGACACTTCACTTGTGGAGTTGTGGACCTGTGGTATATAATTCTAAGTTGATCACATCACTACAGATTAAATTTCAGTCCACTTTTAACACGAAAAATGCCATGACAAAAATTAAGCTACAAGCAAAGCACAGATGAAGTAGCAGAAGGCGAAACCGATTGCAATTTGCTCATCCTCAATACCAAAACTTCTGATGGGAAGTTCTAAAAACAATCTTATGTTATCTCGTACAGAGATCAGATCGAGCCCACATTCATTTCATATGACCTCAATGATAACACCACCAATAACTAATAAGATTAGTTATGATCACAACACAAGAGAAACAAGTTCATAATCACATCAGTTGATCGAAACAATTTAGTACTTGTTGAAATAATCTAGAAAAATCTAGATTAATGATCAAGATAAGTTTAGAAAAGTCTAGAATTATGTAGCATTAGGAAGAAGG
>JBBYHQ010000017.1:1415379-1432557 GCA_038382645.1 Spergularia azorica
TATAATATATCTCAGGTTTATTCCTAATTAGATTTAATTAGTCAACGCATTATTGTCGTAGGACACCTACTCCAACAGTACATACCACTACAAACAAATATATACAAAAATAAGCAAATTCCCAACATTATATAAAACCCATTGATTTTAAGCGTGTTCTGCACCCCTTCAACTCCCATTTTGTGTTATCCTGAGGAGGGATATCCTTTGGAAGGCAAAGAGGATCTTGCGAGATAATTCGAAAACAACCATAGCATATACGCATAAATAAACAAGTAAGATAGGCTGATTTCGGGTAAAAAAGAGTTACTTTCCTGAAGAGCGACTATCATCATAGCTTAAAATAGAGCCAATCAGCTTATGGCGCTTCCCAAAACTCAAAAGAAAAAATTTAATAATTTAACTAAGAAGAAAACTATGCACAATAAAAAATCAACCAAGTCCACCGAAAGATTACATACTAGGGTGACCGCCCCTATCACGTTTGCAAAGAGGCACGGAGGGGGAAAATAGAAAGGGATAGGGATAATGGAACGGTAATGAAAAGAAATGTATTGAAACCCTTTAATTCCTTGGTTAGCAAAAAGGAATCAAAGTATCAACCCTCCTCGAGTCCTATTCATCCTCGTACAAGATCCAAGGCTACCTTCTCCCTCTCTATCCTACTCCATGTCTATTGGCAGCCTCTCACACACATGTCAAGCCCCACCTCTGTCATTGCTCGTGTCCCAACTATTCGATCATGGCTACCGTCGAGATCTTTGGCGGCATCAATTCCTTTTTGTGATCGCCGTCATCGTCAACGCTCTCTCTCTCATTATACCAGGTGAAGGTGGTAGGTGTGTGAAGAGGTGGTCATGGATGTACGACAGCGGTCACAGTGAGACGACTAAGGGCTTGGTTTTTGTGGTCGAGCGTAGGGTGTTATGAGAAATAGGTTTCAAATGGAAGATGTATGATGGACGGTGTTGAATAATTTTAAATAACCGCAAGTGCACGGCTGTTATAGCTAGCATTTACGGATCGATCCCATGACGATGTTGTACCGAGTTATTCCACTGTCTAACTAATTCGGAAATTGCTAATCGAAAACTAATTTTTTATCAATGATAAGAACAAAACAAACTACGGCTACTACTAGTAACGAGCAATGGCGAAATTAACTAAACTAAGAACAACACAAAACAACGAACTCACGCAATTAAAGGCCTATAAGTAGAGAACAAAACAATAATCATAAACTAAACAACAAAGGAGAACAACCAATTAACTAAGCTAATCAAACGAACAAGTCAAAACCAAAAGAGGGGAAACGAAATTGGAATAAAAATTAATGAACAAAACAACTGAAATTGAATTGCGAATTAAGAAGAGTATGAAACTGAGTACCTTGATGATGAACTTAGAATTGAACAAGAAGTGAACAAGAACTTGGTATGAAACTTAAATAGAACTAAAGTACTAAACAAATTAAAAGTGTTTGAGTGTTTGAATGTAATTAAAACTGTAGAATAATCACTACTACAAAAAAGGCCTAATGCAACCCCTCTTATGCAACGAAATTGAAAACCGTTGCATTTTCTCATCTAATGCAATGACTTAATTTTTTTCATTTTAGGAACATACCTATTGCAACGAATTTTCAGTTTTCGTTGCATTAGGATATTAGTGGTTGCATTCGTCAGTCTAACGCAACGGACCAGAAAAAAATAACATAAAAAATAAAAGGTGTTGCTCAATGCTCAGCTCATCCATTCATAATTTCAGCTCCTCTTCTTCCATCTCCCTCTCTCTCTCCTCGACCCTCTCATTCATTCATGTCCTCTCAATACGCCGCCACCACTGCCGTCGTTATTACTCTGGCAGAAGACTCCCAACGTCGGCGGACCTCCGCCTATCGCCTCCGTAGTCCCTCTCTTTCTCCCCCAAATTGAAACCCTAAACCCCACATCAAAGTCAATGCCAATCGATTTATTTTAATTTGTAAATTGTTGATCTCATTGAGCTTCTAATTTTGTTGCTTTCGTATAAATGTCAATTGGTTTAACTTGGATTGAATTTTGCTTCTAATTGTTCATGATTTGTCGATTGAATTTTGCAGCTCATGGGGAAATTTGGGGATCGACCGCTAAACTGTGGGTGATTCTATTTCTGGGCTCCACTGATTAGGTAATAATGTTGTTAGGGTTCTGTTTTTTCGCCCTTTGAATCATTTGTACCAGGTAATATTTAGTTTTTTTTGTAGTATATTTTTTTGTTTTGAACTTTTGCTTAAATTCTGTGCGGGCAATTGGATTTTCAATTCTTGTTTCATTTGTCGGAGAATTCAGAATTACGAACTTCAATTATTCTTCCCCTTACTTTCATTTGTGGCTTGTGGCATAATTTGTTCACAAATAGTTTGGGCTAGATAGTCCAACTAATGAATCTCATACTGTGGTCATTAGTAAAATGCAAATCTTTCGCTTGATTTCTTGTTTAATTTGTTCGCTATGATGTATGTCACCATAGTGGTGAATCAAGTCATCACCTAGTGGATATTGATAGTTGAATTTTACTAGTTCACGAGTGGAAATTTGGGTCTAACGGTACTATACTTGATGCGAAATAAGGAATCGAGGTTTTAGGGAGTTTTAAGTTTTAAATTGGACTGTCACTTCTCAGCCTATTGTAGGGCTCTCGTATATAGTAGCCTATAGCGCCCTTATTGATTATCACAATATAGAGGCTTTGGTGAAGGTTGATGCATTTTATTCATGTCGCCTTATCAATATAGAGGTTGAGAGTGGAGCGACTCATGTGAAGGTTAATACTTTAGTTCTCTACTCACAATCGGTCTCTTAAAACAATTTAGGAGACATGCGGGTTTTGGTTATGACACCGTCAAACAACACTGAACTTGGCTTGAATGTATCTTTTTAATGTCAACTTATGTTGTTCCATGACAAAACAAATGTAGGAGCAGTTGATGTTCCTTGTTTATTTCCTTATTACTTGATTCTTGAAGAAGAGTGATTTTTTAACAACTTGTATGCCTGATTGCCTCTTTTTCTCCCCTTTCTTACAGAGTGTCCCAAACTTCTACTCTACACATAACTTAGTTTAAAAAAGCGTGCCTCATGATAAGAGTTTATTTAACCGCAAGCGTACGGGTGTCGTAGCAAACGGGTCGAACTCAAGGAAGTGGGTTTAGAAATGAATGGTTCAATTAAGACTACACTAATCACGTGTTTGGAGAAGATATATAGTTTGGTTGATTTAACTAATTAATCGGAATAAATTCAAATGATTAAAACTCCGGGGCAAGGCTTAACCGCTAACAATCCTTAGTCATAGGCACACAACAAAGATAAAGAAATGACAAACTACTAAGTTGGATGAGACTATTGTTCTAACTCGTTGACAAATTGACAAACAAGAATTCACCCTATAACTCCCTCTCGGGCTCATACAAGGTCTTCCTAACGTACTCTAGTTCCTATTCTCATGGCATCTATTGGACAATTAGGAGCATTAGGAAAAACAAATAACGGTCTCAATTATAAACTCCACCTATTCTCATGGGGAGCATCTAATCATAATAGTGTTCTCTAAATAGAAATCAGACTCTCGCAGTAATCTCTATTGAGTAGAATTAACTAAAGCTATTAGGTTCAATTAATCAATTGACAAGGGCGTCGATACAATTCTCATTGTTAATCTAGGCCAATAACTAATCTCTCTAACCTAATTGACAATAATCAATATTAAGCATAACATTAACAAATCCAAGCATAAAGTAGTTCAACAAATGAAAAACAAACCACCTAGACTAATTCATGTTAGAGTCTTTTGCCAAGCCCTAGATTGGGGGACTACTCACTACGTATAACGAAAACAATAACAATATCAATAAATGAAAACATGATTAAAAGAACAAAAGAGAAAGAAGAAATGAATTACTGAATGGAAACTGACGATAGATGATGGAGAAATCTTCGATTACAACCTCTAGGGCATAAAGTTGTTCTTCCCCAAAACAAAGTCTTGAAAATAATACGTGATAAAAAGTCTAGGTAGTAAAGTCCCTCTATATATAGTTTTTGGAAAAATAAATAATTAAATTAAAATAAATAATATTAAACACGCCCGAAATAAATTTGAGACGGAATATAAAATCCGTCTCAAATTTGAGACGGAATGTGATCCGTCTCTAATGAATTTGAGACGGAAATGTAATGTCCGTTTCAAATATATTAGAGACGGATTTCAAATTCCGTCTCAATTTAGAGATGAATATATTATTTTCCGTCTCAAATTAGAGATGATTAAACAGTTTTTCCGTCTCAAATTTTGAGACGATCAACTACATTCATCTCTATTTAGAGACGACATTCATCCCAAACTAGAAGCTAAAATTTACAAATTAGCCTTTTTTTCTTCTTCTTATTTATAAGCCATATTACATACTACACTAATTCACTATGCACAAATATTTCTTTCATAGGCTATATAGGATTCGAACCCACATCTTTGTGCAAAAGCACATGCTCTTCCACCTTGAGCTAATAGCCTCTAAATAATCAAAACCGAAACAATATATATGCCTACCACCATGAAAATATGATGAAGTATACAAATATAAAGCCTTACAAAAGAATGGAGGTGTACAACTTCAATACTTACAAGTTAAAACCCATCAAACAAACAAGAGCTTGTTTTAGACAGACCAATGTTAAACATTTTGTTCCACTAAACACTATAAAGGAGTGTATCTAGTTTTTATAAGCTACAGAGGACCGGGGATGGGGTCAATAAAAACAAATTCTAATTTGAGCAAATTAAAATACATAGTAAGTAGTTGCTCGAAGAAAAGAGTATCATAAAGATGGAAAATGCAATAATATGGTGTTGCCACTTAAAATACTCTAAAGACTAAAGATACCAACAAAAACATATAAAGTTCCTACTTAAACAACTATTTGAGGTGTGCAGGCCCTTACAAATAAAACGTAGGATAAAATGTAGAAGGCCAGTGGAATAATACCTCTTATAGCAAGACTTTAAGTTCCTGAATAAGCTCAGTTGTGTAGCAATGTGCTTTTTAACATTAGCTGGTAAGGTCGTCTTTATCAACGTGGGGATGGGGAATGGTTGGTTACAAAGGAGCAGCATAGGCTGCAAAGTGATTGCATCTTTTTTGATTGTTGACACTCTTAGGAAAGACTTGCCTATCCTTATTAAAAAAAAACAAGGTCACTGATCTATCCTAAAAATCAGATTGAAAGATATAAGTAACTGACTTGGTGATCCAGGTCAAGGAGCAGAATGATACACAAGAAAACTTAAAGTGGTGTACAGATATGTCGATTATGGATGTAATGCACGCATACTGGACACTGGTATGCAATTCCATTAGTATATAAGGTAACTGATATATGAGGGTCAGCTATATGAGAGTTCAAGTTATCTTCTTTGTAGAATACCTGATAGCCCTTATACTTGATGAGTTCTTTAAGCCTGTCAACCACAAATTGTTGCCCTTCATCGTCAAAGTACCCAATATCTCCAGTGTGTACCCAGCCGTCCTTATCAATAGTTGACTTGGTAGCTTGGGGATTGTTGAAATAACCTATATACATTCGTAATACTTTAATTCGCTTTTCAGTTATAAAAACAAACGTACTCAAATACTCAGTGTACACATTCACTTGAAAAATATGCTAAGACTGTCAGATGAATCTAGTTTACCAAAGCCATCAGTTTGATTGAATTAGTTTCATGTTCTCACCAAACATTGGAACTGCATGAACCATCAAAACAAATTTCTGAAGGGGACTGCCCAGTGATACGAACCCGGAAAGAACATGAGATAAGTAAACTAGTAAAGCGACAATATACCAAAGGAAGCCAAGGTAACATAGAACAAAAATGGGATTCAAAATCCCAAAAAAACCGGAGAAGTGGCACTTGACTGCAGAAGTTTTACTCAATTAGTGATACAAGCAAAAAATGAGGAAACAAGAGAGGGGAGTTAATTACTACTATGCACCACACATGAACACAAATATCACAGAGCATACCCTTTCTACACAGAGAATCATACCACATACATCAGCTGGCTCATAGTAAAAAAAACGCAGTGAATCTCAACTCATCATACTTTAGTTTGGCCTGGCTGATTTAATGGTATACTAATCAAGTTAGTCATGCCTCTCTCTCTCTCACATTTTCCTTTTTTTTTACCGACTTCATGCTTGTTTTTGAATCCTGAAACTCCTTCTCTTTAGAAGTTCTGCCGACACTCAGCTCTTTATAAGCAGAGAAACCTTCAGTAATTCACATGCGGCTTTGGGGCACAGAATAGAAGTATTGTCTTGTTGCATAAAGACTGCGACTTCAACTTAGTCTGTTGCTTCAGTTTAACAGCCTCAGTCCCTTCTTCTTTTTTTCTTTTTTCTTTTTCTTTTTTTGACAGGCATTTAGTCTCATCTCACCATGTTATATAATTATCAGCAAAAATCTACCAGACATTCTCTAAGCTTTTTAACTTCAATATCAATGTGTTCGAGATTAGCAAATCCTACACTGCATAGCTCATGAACACTGATTTAAGGTACATAATAGAAGTATTATCTTGTTGCCTAAAAACTGCAGCTTTAACTTTGTTTAACAAAGGAAAAAATTGCTCGAGTGGCCAACATAGAAAAACAAAGCTAACCAGGAAACTTAGCGAATAACCTGAACAGTAAGCGCAATCCATACACATCATCAGAGTTCATTACTATGAGGATGCACGACCAACAAAGGAACAAGGAGATTAACCACCATCTCAAGTAATTAACACAATCAACAAACCTAAATTAATACTAATAAACCCCAATGTAGCATATGAACCATTCCATTCCTGACTTATAACAAACAATTCCAACTGAAATGATACATTTTTCTTGTGGACAGATTACGAGCATCACGAATCATATAGGAATGTTCGTCAGCAATTCGACTATTATAAGTTGACCAACATCTAATCAATTTATCAAAAACAAATTCACCTAACGCAACAAAATAAGTGCTGAATATATAGGAAATCCATCATGTATACAATCCGAAGGGAATTTCTTATAACTTTACACTCGTACTCTTAGAAATTGGGATTTTTGCCATAAAAAACCCAGTAAAGCTCATGTAACAAGGCATTAAACATCTACACAGTACATGCAAATTAAATACAAGACTCAATCAAAACATTAACAAATTAATTGATTTGCATAGGTGCCATTAGCTTGTGATTCAAACCAAATTTTCTTATAGCTTTACAAAAGTAATCTAAGAAGTAGAAAATTCATGCCATCAAAAACCAGGAATCTCATGTAAATAATAATGAAAGCTTAAAACTGAAGCTAATGCACAAAGATACCCAAAATAACAAAACAAAAATCAAAACCCCAAAAACATAAAAAGCACAGATTTTTACAAATGAAACGAAAAATAGAGGAGAGAGAAAAATGCCTTTTGCGGCGATTGAAAGTGGACTGGTGCGATTCGAAATCGAAATACAAATTCCTCGTTCTTCTTCTTCTAATTCTTTTAGCTCTTCGCTTTCATGTGACTTGATTCCTCGATGTCTTCCATGGCAGATCTGAGATCGGAAATGAAGGAGAGATAAAATCAGGGTTTGGAGACGAGAGGGGAGTTGATCAACTTCTTCCAAATTCAGCTCAAGCAGAGATGAATTTGGAAGAGAGTAAGACTGAGAGTGAGAGATAAGGGAGAGAGAGAGAGATACAGGGATGGTGAGAGTCTGAGAGAACGAGAGATAAGGGGGAAGTAAAGTAAAGGAGAGTGTCTACCATACGTCTTTAATTTGAGATGGAATAGAAAATCCGTCTCAAAATTGAGTTGGAATGGTAGATTCGTCTCTAATTAGAGACGCAATTATGATATCCGTCTCTGATCAAATTTGAGACGAAATATTACTTTTCCATCTTTAATTTAGAGACGGAACTACAAAATCCGTCCCTAAATGAAAAATTTCTTGTAGTGTTTCTGGAAGAACTTGGCAACGACTCTAGCATCATTGTTAGGCGTAGCAATGGCTTCTACCCACTTAGACACGTAGTCTACAACAACAAGGATATAGAGGTTCCCATAAGGAGGGAATGGTCCTTGGAAGTCGATTCCCCAGACATCGAACAACTCAACTTCCAAGATATAAGTAAGCGGCATCTCATTTCTTCTTGAAATATTACCCGTCCTCTGGCACGTGTCACAAGATTTCACAAAAACATCCACATCCTTGAACAACGAAGGCCAATAAAACCCGCTTTGGAGAATTTTAGCGGTTGTCTTACTAGTGCTCATATGACCTCCACTAGGTAAACTGTAACAGTGGGACATGATAGACTGAATCTCAACATCCATCACGCATTGGCGAATAATCCTATCGGAGCAAGACTTGTACAAATACGGATCATCCTAATAGTAATGCTTGACATCATGATAAAATTTCTTGCGCTGATATGAAGTAAGATCCTGGGGTTTCACCCCACTAGCAAGAAAATTAACAAGATCGGCGTACCACGGAACTTCTCCACTCGAAGCTATAGCAAACAATTGATCGTCAGGGAATGAATCATCAATGGGTAATGCCTCCGAATCCTCAAGGAAAAGACGAGATAGGTGATCAGCTACCACATTCTCGACGCCCTTCTTGTCCTTGATCTCCAAATCAAACTCTTGGAGTAGTAGAATAATCCATCTGATCAACCGGGGCTTGGCGTCTTTCTTGCTCAACAAATACCTCAAAGCGGCATGATCAGTATGCACAATAATTCTCGACCCTACTAGATATGACCGGAACTTCTCAATAGCAATGACGATGGCCAGGAGCTCTTTCTCGGTGGTAGTGTAGTGAGCTTGAGCTGGATCAAGCGTCTTGCTAGCATAGTAAATGGCGTGGAGCTTCCCATCTATCCTTTGGCCTAGCACGGCCCCAACAGCATAATCGCTCGCATCACACATAAGCTCAAAGGGTAATGACCAATCCGGCGACCGAATGATTGGTGCGGTGATCAAAGCCTGTTTCAACCTGTGAAAAGCTTCAAGACACTGATCAGTAAAAACAAAAGGAGTATCTTTAGCTAAAAGCTCAGTGAGAGGACGTGCAATTATAGAGAAGTCCTTAATAAAGCGGAGATAAAATCCCGCGTGACCAAGAAAACTCCTAACTCCCATCACATTGGAGGGAGGAGGTAACTTCTCAATGACCTCAACTTTAACCTTATCCACTTGGGTACCCTTAGAGGAGATAAGATGTCCCAAAACTATCCCCTCTTGTACCATAAAATGGCACTTCTCCTAATTCAAATCCAAGTCGACTTCTCTACACCTAGCAAGCACGTTGGACAAATGACTCAAACAAGCATCAAATGAAGTACCACATACAAAAAAATCGTCCATGAACACCTCCAGAGTGTGCTCAATAAAGTCAGAAAATATGGCCATCATGCATCGTTGGAAAGTGGCGGGGGCATTACACAGACCAAAGGGCATCCTCTTGTAGGCGTATGTGCAATATGGACATGTGAATGTGGTGCACTCCTGATCATCCGGGTGAATGGGAATTTGAAAGAAACCGGAATATCCATCAAGAAAACAAAAATAGGAGTGTTTAGCCAATCTCTCCAACATCTGGTCAATGAAAGGGAGGGGGAAGTGATCTTTACGGGTTGCTTTATTCAATTTCCTATAATCAATACACATACGCCAACCCGTAACGGTGCGAGTGGATATTAGCTCTCCCTTCACATTTCTGATGACAGTCATACCACCTTTCTTTGGAACCACTTGAACCGGGCTCACCCATTTACTATCCGAAATTGGATAGATGATGCCCGCGTCAAGTAATTTCAAAACCTCTTTGCGGACCACCTCTGTCATGTTAGGATTGAGGGGTCTTTGACCTTCGATAGAGGTGGTATGATTGTCTTCAAGATGAATCAAATGATTGTCTTCAAGATGAATCATGTGAGTACAGAAGGAAGGGCAAATACCCTTAATATCATCAATAGAATAACCAATGACACTCTTAAACTTTCTAAGCACATCCAACAGAGCACATAATTAAGTGTCATTCAAACTCGCACTAACAATCACAGGAAAAGTAGAGTTCTCACCTAAATATGCATATTTCAAGTGAGAGGGAAGTGGTTTCAACTCTACATGAGGAGGCGTAGATCTCTCCTCCTTACCTATTTCAGCTGACAAGACCTCAAAAAGAGGTGTCTCATCTACACCATAGCTCGGTGTCCCATCAAAGATCTCAGCATCTAGCGGGTCAAAAGAGGAAGATAAGGAGAGCTCCTCCCTCACACATTCGGTCACAACATCAACTCTGTAGAGTGTAATGTGGGATGGTTGCTTCACTAGTTGTCCAAGTTCGAACTCGATCTTCTCATCACCTATATTGAGGGATAGCTTCCCCACCTTAACATCAATAATGGTACCCGCCGTAGCTAAGAAAGGTCGTCCTAGGATGATAGGAATATGAGCATCCTCGGGCATTTCCATGACTAAAAAATCACATGGGATGATGAACTTCCCAACTTGCAGGGGTACATCCTCAAGTACTCCCACGGGGTACTTAATAGTGCGGTCGGCCAACTGTAGAGATATTTTGGTGGGCTGCAGTTCTCCCATATCGACCCTCTGGCTGATGGATAAGGGCATCACGCTCACGCTAGCCCCCAAATCACACAATGCTCTAGCAATAGAAACTTGACCGACTTGACAAGGGATGGAGAAACTTCCCGGATCACCCATTTTCTTAGGGGGTTTGTTCAGCAATATAACACTACACTCCTCATTGAGGGAAAAAGTAACACACTCCTCCAACCTCTTTTTGCTGGACAAAATGTCTTTCACGAGCTTGGCATAGGGAGGAAACTGAGAAACGGCCTCCAAGAAGGGTATGTTGATGTTCATTTTCTTCAAGGTTTCAAGGAACCACCCACACCGCTTCTCCAGTTTCTGCTTTGCCAACTTCTGTGGAAATGGAATTGGCGGAATGTGCACTCTCATAGGCTCAGGTATAGGCTCTTTCTCATGTTCGCTCGATTTATCTACCCCATAAGTTGCAACCTCATCAGTTTTATCATCCACAACCTTATGTGTTGGAACCGGGTCCTCTAACTGCTTCCCACTTCAAAGTGTGATGGCATTAAGTTGACCTTTCGGATTAGGCTCAGGCTGCCCTGGAAGTTGACCCTGTGTCTTAGCCAGGCCCGTGACAATTTGGGCCAGTTGAGACAACTGGGTTTCAAGCATCTTCCCGGATGTGGCCAATTGAGAAATCTGCTGATTTGTGAAATGTTGTTGCTGCTGAAGCTGCGTCTGAACATTGTTGGTGGCTTGCCTCTGCTCAGCTATGAAATTATCTAGGGTGATCTCCAAGTTAGACTTTTGTAGCTGTTGATGTTGCAAAGGAGGCAGAGGCTGAAAACCGGGCGGCTGAGAAAAGTTGTTGTTTTTGGCTGGAGCATTGAAAGGGTTGAGCACATTGTTGTTGCGGTAGGAGAAGTGAGGATGATTCTTCCACCCTTCATTGTAGGTCTTCGAGTAGGGATCGTTGACACCTCTCTGATTACCATACATTGCACAAGCTTGCTCCACACTCTTGTTTGACGGAACTTGTTGAGGACAATTTGGAGAGTAGTCACCGACATCCCCACAACTACCACAACTCATAACAGCAGCAGAAGATGAACCTGTGGCACTCAAACTTGCTATTTGGTCAGACAATCCTTGAAGCTGAGCGGATATAGAGTCCACGGTGTCAACTTCAACACTATTCACCTTCTGTACCAACTTTCTCTCCTGACCCCACTGATAACTACTAGAAGCCATTTGATCAATGAGCGTCATAGCTTCCATTGGAATCTTTTTGACGAGTTGGCCGCCAGCTACGGCATCAAGTGTGCTTTGAAGATTGGGACAGAGGCTCTTGTAGAAGGTGATGACAACCATTCATTTAGGAATACCATGGTGTGGACACTTACGCATAAGCTCCCGGAACCTCTCCCAGACGTCGTATAGGCTTTCTCCAATTAAGATCTCAAAGGAAGTGATCGCATTACGGTATATGGCAGTCTTTCCGGGTGGATAGAACTTCTGAAGGAAGGCATCCTGGAGTTGTTTCCAAGACGTGAATGAACCTTCTTTTTGACCACGTAACCAATCTTTAGCGGACCCAGTCAAAGAATACCCAAATAGTCTCAACCGAATAGCATCGTGTGGAATGTTCTTGAGTATCAAAGTGTCGGCTTTGTCTAGGAAGGTACTCAAATGATCGGTGGGAGATTCAGTCAGCTTCCCGGAGAATAGGTCTTGCTGAGCGAATTGAATCAAAGAGGTCTTTACTTCAAAGTTTTGATCTGTAATGGTGGGGTGTGTAATACTCGAACCAAAAATACCACTCGGAGAACTTTCCTCTGCGATAGATTTAGCCATTGGTAATGGTGATGTAGCTTTCTTTTTCCTTGCTCTCCTCTATGCGTTTTGCTTACGTGCAAATGCTTCAATTTCAGGATTAAGATGAAATTCAGGTTCCCGATTTCTATGCCTGCGCATACACAAAAATAACTAAAAGGAAGATCAATAGAAAGAGAAAGTTAAACACGCGAAAAAGAATCTTAACTAAACTAATACTAAACCGTTACCTCCCTGGCAACGGCGCCAAAAACTTGATAGGAGTTTATTTAACCGCAAGCGTACGGGTGTCGTAGCAAACGGGTCGAACTCAAGGAAGTGGGTTTAGCAATGAATAGTTCAATTACGACTACACTAATCACGTGTTTGGAGAAGAAATATCGTTTGGTTGATTTAACTAATTAATCGGAATAAATTCAATGATTAAAACTCCGGGGCAAGGCTTAACCGCTAACAATCCATAGTCACAGGCACACAACAAAGATAAAGAAATGACAAACTACTAAGTTGGATGAGACTATTGTTCTAACTCGTTGACAAATTGGCAAACAAGAATTCACCCTATAACTCCCTCTCAGGCTCATACAATGTCATCCTAACGTACTCTAGTTCCTATTCTCAAGGCATCTATTGTACAATTAGGAGCATTAGGAACAACAAATAACGGTCTCAATTATAAACTCCACCTATTCTCATGGGGGGCGTCTAATCATAATAGTGTTCTCTAAATAGAAATCCGACTCTCGCAGTAATCTCTATTGAGTAGAATTAAATAAAGCTATTAGGTTCAATTAATCAATTCACAAGGGCTTTGATACAATTCTCATTGATAATCTAGGCCAAGAACTAATCTCTCTAACCTAATTGACAAATATTAAGCATAACACTAACAAATCCAAGCATAAAGTAGTTCAACAAATCAACAACAACGGCCTAGACTAATTCATGTTAGGGTCTTTTGCCAATCCCTAGATCAGGGGACTACTCACTATGCATAACGAAAACAATAACAATATGAATAAATGAAAACATGATTAAAAGAACAAAAGAGAAAGAAGAAATGAATTACTGAATGGAAACTGACGATAGATGATGGAGAAATCTTCGATTACAACCTCTAGGGCATAAAGTCGTTCTTCCCCAAAACAAAGTCTTGAAAATAATACATGATAAAAAGTCTAGGTAGTAAAGTCCTCTGATAGCAAGATTGTCTTTAAATCCTATCAAATTTCTACAAAACACTAGCTAAAGTAGATAGGGTAAGTGGGTATCGAACAAAAGGAAAAGGGGATGTCTACAATGCGATTCTATGTGGCAAAAAGAAATAAACTAAGGAAACAAACAATAAAAGGGGGGATTTCTGGTTTTAAAGTCGATTAAACAAGATATAAACGAGATACCAAATTAACTAAAGCGACTCTCGGTGATAATCTAATCAAACACCCTAATATAGTAAGTTTTACCTCTCTCTAATTACACCAATTCATAGATAATCTCGGTTTTCACCAATTAATCATCTTTTATGGGGAATTTGAGCAACAGCTACCAAATTCTCCTCCGTTAAGCCTAATTTGTCTAGTGACCACTCAAACAAATCAAAACCAAAGGCATGAAGAGCAAGGATTAATAAAAAGATTATGAACAACCCAAATTAGTATCTAATTAGCCACAACCGCGACACTAATCAAATCTAATCTATTAGTTGCCTAATTAATCCCCCAATCACAAGTTAGTCATAACCATACACTAAACATGTGAAAGTTGCTTCCTTTTAGGCTAATAATCAATGACCATCAATTATCAACCAAGCATATGAAATACCCAATTCAATCCAATCAACCAATTAGAGAAAACAAGGATAACCATGCATTAAAGAACAAGGAATTAATTCCAATGAAATTAAAGGCAAATTAGAGAGAAGAAATTCTTAGTAATACATAGGATGAGAGATTTTTATTACACCAATAGTCTACAAGGGGATTAGCCTTCCATGAAAATAATTACAATAATTTTTGTGATGAAATTCATAATAAAATTCTTAATCTCTCCTTAATTCTCTTTCTAAAAAATATGAAACTACTTGAAAAACTCTCTTATGAAAATTAGGTAGGTAATCAAAACTAGGGAGGGGTTCATGCCCCTTTATTCAAGATAAGTACAAAAGATACTACAAGACAAAAGCAACAGAATCCAAGACAAAAGCAACCGCCAAAAGGCCACCTGGAAGCTTCGCGGAAGGTGCCTTTCTGGGACCGAGGAAGAATCTTCTCGGCCCGAGAGCCGATCTTCTCGGACCGAGAAATGTACTTCTCGGCCCGAGAACCTTCCTCCTTGGACCGCGACAGGTGTTTCTCGGCCTGAGGAGATCTGTTTTCTCCTTTTTCCTCGTGCTAGCTCCATGGGTCTTCTCGCGGGATTTCTGCTAGGGATGGAAAGCGGGGGTTTGAGCCAAAAACAAGTCGTAATACCATCATTTAACCTCCAATCATATAAACCATCATATGACTCACGAATCACGCTAAGAAGAAGCTCAAACACTCCTAAAAGCATCTAAATTCCCCTCATTAGCACACACTCTTTACCGCACATCACCCTCTACATATAGTTTTTGGAAAAATAAATAATAAAAATAAAATAAATAATACTAAACACGCCCGAAATTCTGTGCGTTTTCCAAATCTCCACAGGGCACGACTCGTGCTTGACCAAAGAACAAAATAGCACGAGTCGTGTCAGGCTTTTCAAAATCTCCGTAGCAAAATGGCACGAGTCGTGTCGATTCTGGCACGAGTCATGCTCAAACATGCAGTGCACCCTGCTGCCACCACGAGTCGGGCATCACTCTGCCTCTCATGGGCACGACTCGTGGCCTATAGAAACTCGCCAATCTTCACGGCAACAATTTCAAATCCCGCTCCATGCTTTCCCGAGCTCCTACAAAGCTCCCAAAGTCCTCGGAAATGCCTAAAACACTACAAAACCAACAACTACACCAAGGACATAATATCTTGCGAGAAATGAGATAAAACCGAGCAAAAACGGGGAGAATACATCGTAGAAAGCACCGTTGAGCCCTATAAAAACATGCAATAAAAGGACTTAACACCTCAGGCATGAGGCAGGTGAGGCGATGGCCAAAACGCCTTGGAAGGGGTGAGGCGACGTAGATTCCAGGATGCAGCCAGAGGCAAGCGCCTCAGTGTGAGGCGAGAGGCATGTGAGGCGAGCGCCTCAGAGAAATGAGGGCTTTTTTTAGCACTCTTCTTTTTTTTCACAACAAAACCCCCAGCCGCCATTATTAACAGAGTTACAGAGGTGTGTGCACGGGAAAATAGGAGGAGAGAGAGAGAGAATGAGGAGTTAGTGCCGTGGGAATTGAATTAAATACACATAGTGACTGTTTTCCCTAATAATAAATTTTTAATTGTAAAGTAAATACTTTCTTTGACTTTTCCAGTCCTTAAAGAGCAATTCCCAAGGTTTTAATTGAAGAATCAATAGATTTCAAAAAAAAAAAAAAAAAAAAAAAAAAAAAAAAATTAAGAATCAACAAGCAAGGGTTTTTTAGTTTGTACGTTAATTATTTATCATACCCTTTCAGTTTTTTCATTTCATCATGATCTAGACCATCTAGTCCATCAACCCATCTTCAAATTGGAGACTTCTAGCTGTAGTACACTAGTACTATATAGAAAAAAATAGAACGCCTCGCTTCCATGAGGCGCTCGCTTTTATCATCGGTCGCCTCACGCCTCGTCGCCTCGGGCCCTCATCGCCTTGGAGCGCCTCACGCTTTTTTAAACTAAGACACATAAAAAAGTGATCTGATTATACATAATTCAATGTATGCCTTTTTACACGTACCTTCGACATATACTTTCTACCTCTGTTTAATTTAAATGTGCGTCTTCTTACAAAAAGTAGCATTTAAAGTCATGTTTAGTGGCCTAGGCATGGCAAAGGTCTGCATGCATGCATCTTCTTGTAGAATCTGTCAAGTGATTGCTATCGGGTGATATTTTTTTTTCTGTTTTATTCTCCAGTAAGTGCTGATTTATAGTCATGGTTAAGACACATGTTATGTAATCACTATCTAGTGCCTTTGTGATACTCTAGACTTGTGTTGCTGCATATACACTACATTTGACGGTTCTGAAAAGGACTTGTGCTTTGACAGGCACCAACGTGTATATCTACAAGGGCTTTCTGTCTCGCAAGCTGGTAATTGTTCTTTAAGTGATTAATTTATTTAATTCTATCTTGGTTGATTTGGGTTTACCCTAGAATGGTTGCGCTTTTTTTTCTCTTGTACAAGTACACTTAGAAGTATGATATCATTGTTTTGAATTGGCGAGATACCAAAGCATACTTGTTAACTTTACTTTGTTAGCGGTGGAATATCCTTCAGCAATGACTTGCTCTTTTATTTGTGGGGAGGCTGACAAATTGCATATGGTTTTAATTTTGTTTATATTAAGCATGGTTTAATTGCATATGAGAGGAGAAAAGAGGGCCGTGCGACCCCCCGTGCCCGCGGACCACCACCACCGACCGCCCTTCGCCTTCGTTCGTGCACCGCAGCCTCAACCTTGCCCTCACTCTTGATTTTACATCAAGAGTAGTATGTTTCTATACCTTTTCTCATAATTTTCAGATTAGGGCTTTCTTATTATCATGTTGTTTGAGGTTAAAACATGATTGTATTGTTGG
>JBBYHQ010000017.1:1505691-1546871 GCA_038382645.1 Spergularia azorica
ATGACTGATGTATTTTCGTTGGGCATGAGAAGCACTCAGTTATGTGAAAGCTTTAACAAGGATCTAAAAGGTTATCTACACTGCAACTTGGACATCTTGCGATTTTTCAAACATTTTGAAAGAATTGTTCAGCAAAAACGGGACAATGAGATTAGTTCAGCGTTTGATTCGCGAGAAAAATTGCCAAAACTTAAGCTACGTAGGACTCCTTTACTTAGGCAAGTTGGCTAGTTGTACACTCCTAAGGTGTTTGAGGCTTTTCAAGACGAGTATGAGTGGTCGACAGCAGCTTACATAAAGCCAATTATAGAAGGTCAACTTGATAATGAGTATAGGGTGGGTATCACAAACCCTGAGGATGACAAGACTGATGACTGCGAGTACCAAGTATTTGGCTATCCTTCAACTCAAAATGTTGCTTGTAGCTGCAAAATGTTTGAAAGGCTGGGGATCTTGTGTCGTCATGCATTAAAAGTCCTTGATACGATGAACATCAAACTGATCCCTGAGAAATATATATTAAAGCGGTGGACTAGAGATGCTCGCAGCGGAATTGTACAACATAGTAGCGGGAACACTATTCTTGGAGACCCTCACTTGGAAGCTACACGTAGATATAGAGCTTTATGTCGTAAATTTGTCCAAGTGGCTTCTCGAGCAGCTAATTTTGTAGAATCTTCCATATTGTTAGAGGGCATGGTGGATAACGTCACAGTTGAGGTTGATAAGATTTTATCGAGCATGAACTTCGAAAGCATTGAACAAGCTTCATCTATTCCGTGTCACAAATTATCAACAGTGCAAAAACCTACTGAGTCCTGCAACCTGAGCACAGTGACTTTGAAGAGGAGAGTGCAAAAAAAAGGGGGCAGACGGAAAATGAGTTGGACTGAAAAATTCCACAAAAACAATGCCCGCAAATTAAATTGTCCAAAGCTAGTTTCCAATGCAGGGAAGGAGAAAAATGAGCAAAGGAAGAGAAAGAAAGATCAACAGAATAAAGAAAATGAAGTTCCAGAGGTAAAGAATATGCATTGTGATTGTATGAATGTAAGTATACTTTTGTGAGAATCGTATCATTTGTTAAACTTCTCCTTAATGTTTTTTTTTTTTTTTTTCTATTCTATGTATTTAGGAGGGGGATAACCAACAACCTTTAGTACGACAAAGGACATCGAATCAGAATAATGACCAAGTCATGAACTCTACTCAAGCCATGAGTAATTTCTCAGAGGAAACATATTTTCCAAGTCAGGAGCGCAAAGTCTTGCAGATTGATTTACAGAGAGAGACGATAACTATATCTCACAGAAATCTCAATGATATGGTCTTTCTTACAAAAAAATGGGTGTCATCTCTATGCAGGATATGACTTCAAATTTTCGTCAACAAATTGTTTCTCAGAGTGTTCTCAATGATATATCAAATGATGAGTGGCTAGGTATGTTTTTGGACATCTCTATTTCAGTGATTTGGATGACCTTATTAGCTAAGTGTGGAAAATTTGGCTTTAAAAGATTTTGGATGTGAATGCAGGCATATGATTCTTCTACGACATTCAAAGCGGTGTATGTTTGGAGCTGTTGGAAAGGATCGTAGGTTAATTTGTTTACTCTTTATACGTTGTAGCTGATATAGTTGATAAATGATTCATGATAACAAGGTTGTCTCTGACATTTCAATAATAGTACTGTACTAGATAGTGCATTCAGAAGATTTGTGTTTTCAACATGAGCAATTTGTTTTGTTATGATACCAAAATTATTGATAAATATAATATTCGTGCGCACATGAGAAGTCAAAGAAACAACAACAAAGCCTATGTAGGACTTGAACCTACATATGTGTTGTTAAACACTGCTCTACCATATTGAGCTAATAGGCTGTCGGTTTTGATGGTTGTGACGAAAACAAGTGTGAACTTAATCAGTACAAAACACAAGTAAGTACTGTAATCATCAGTGGTTTGCATGCTTTACCTGCCTTTACAAATTGAAACTACTCCTATTCACCAAACTAATAATTCATATAAACTTCTACAAACTTAAAATTCAGTAAGGGTCAAAATCAAACTTTCAATATTACGATGACCTCAATCAAACCATAATCTCGCAAAATTAGATACGGATTCGATTCGAAATTGATTTCCTTTGAATTTCATAAGCAAAACCCTAAATTAATTGATCTAATTGCTGGGGAGTTGGGATTAATTGGGGATTGATTGATTTTCCAAACATTAAAGCATTAGAGGTTTTAGATGAAACATTAGCACGAAATTAAGATTGTATAAAAGAGCAAAGAATCAAATAAACTTACCAGGCTTGAAGCGAAATTTTAATTTCTCTTTGAGAAGAGAAGTAGGCGTCGATGATGGATAGATGAAGTTTGAGAACTGGTTTGAGTCTTTGAGATGGACTTTTCTTTTTAATTTTTTTTCCCAACAATTGTCAAGAGAGCAGGATATTGTTTTTCTTTGGAATTGGTCAATTGAAACATTATTTTAATTTCTTTTTTTTTTAAAAGGTGTTATTTTAAGTATAGGTTAATATTGAGCGTTAGATTCTCATGGATGACCAAGATTAAACGAACTCGTTTCTCTGGAGTTATTTTTTAACTCCAGAGGATCCGGATCCCAAAATGTGCTACGCTAATCATCAACTGTGTCGTGCGCTCAGGCTGACAACTCTTTTTTCTCGAACCTCTAGTCCACGTTTTTCCCTTAATAATCTTGACTCGGAATTTTTCCCTTTCATATTTCTTTACTACTTATCTGTCTCCTCACCAACAACTAGTCACCTATAAAAAAATTATACGACCACCCATTTACCTACTAAACTATACTACTCTCACATTCTACTTGCATAAATTTGTATTATTATATTATACAGATATAGTACCCAATGAGAACACTTAAACTATCAAGTCAATGCAAACCATCTAGTAAAGTCAAACTTCATTACCAACTTTGTTATAAATACATGAAAAAATACACCCTCTCTTGTCAATAGATTTCATTATACATCAACTACAAGTTACGTACCACAAAAGAAAAAAAGAAAAAATCATCCTCGATTGATATCTCATTTTCGATATTGTTTTAATTCTGGATAGAAAGGTTACCTAAATTCTCTACTAAAACTTCGAATAATCAGAAGAAGAAAAAAATGGGGATGAAGAGAAGTAGAGATGATACTCAACAAGCAGAAAGTCTTGATATAGAGAGGAGTATAGCCATAGCAAACTACTTGCTCATGCTATCACAAGACGGGGCGGTCACGGCCTCGGAGTCTGCCTCGGTGAAGGGCGGCCGGGTTTTCGAGTGCAAGACATGCAACCGGCAGTTCCCGTCGTTCCAAGCGTTGGGTGGTCATAGGGCAAGTCATAAGAAACCTCGTTTGTCACCATCATATGATCACCATGATCATGATCAGACGGTGGAGAGGGCAGCGTCGCCGGTGAAGGCTAAGACACACGAGTGTAGCATTTGTGGATTAGAGTTTGCCGTAGGGCAAGCTTTGGGAGGACACATGAGAAGGCATAGGGCTGCCCTCACTGGATCACAGCTCCCACAACATCCTCTTCCATTTGTTGGTCTGACCTTGTCAACTAATAATTCAGCTCCTAATCATAATTATAATGATCTTATTAGTTATGGTTTGGGAATTAAGAAACATAAGTACGGTGGTGAAGATACACGGTTGTTCAGTCTGGATTTGAACTTGACACCTCTCGAAAATGGATTGTTGGAGTTGAAGACGGTTTCTCCTATATTTAGTTGATTTTTTTATGTAAAGAATGATGTAGACGGATTTTTAGACCATGTTGTTGATAAGGCTCTTGGTAGCCTTTTCAACTTTGATTACAAAGAAAATAGACTAGGATATACATGTACATACAGATCAGATGTGCGTGACTCTAGCCAAGTTACGCATATATATCAGCCTATGTGTACAAAAATATAGTTCATTATTCATTATTCATTATTTTTTTTTTATTTTGCGGTGTTTCTAACTTGCACGAAGATCTCTTAAATATTTTGTGTAATTATACATACATTTTGATAACATGAAATCGATCATCCAACCCGATTTAATCAATACTGCATGCACATAGCGACATACGGTGTATATAGAATGAAGTTGTCTACACACACAAATTTAAAATAATGTAGTACTTCTTCCGATCCATTTCTTTTGATTGTTTGCGTTTAATTTGGTTTTCATACGTAACAGAAATTAAAACAAAATGCAAACAATTAAAATAAATGAATCGAGTAATAATAGGCGGTGTAACTTTCAAATCGGGTGCTTTATTTAGAAATCATGCACTATACCTAGATAGTATGGACGACTTGTTAGAATTAGCTCAACGTACATTAGAAATAAGTAGTACACTTTTTCGTCGATATTTATTGCTCCTGAATCAGCCTACTTTTCTAGATGATGATAACTTCTTTTAGCAACATACTACAAAATCTCTAGTCCAGAAAAAGGAAAAGTCCTAGGTGTGAAGAAAGAGAGAGGCATGAGCCTTTTCTTATTGTGACTTTTAAACAAATAAAAACATGATTTTACAATGTCAATTTTCAAATGCTAATAAATCGCTCAAGTTTAATCGTCGGTTCACCTCAAATAGTCCCCAAACAAGTACCATGCATCAATATATTAATCCAAAATCTTGATTCTTACAGATCGAAATTGTTAATACAAAATTTGGATCTTAAAGTATTTCGAAAAGCAAAATTAGTTATATTGCTTCAATATCGATGTCTTACCGGCCAATAACAACTCTTATTGACGACCCTTCTTTAATTTGTTTGAATGTAAGGTATTATAAGAGCTTGTTTCTACCAAAAATTCGAAAAATAGTATGGAGCCGCGAACCCTTAAGGTTGTGCCTCAATTCTATAGTAGGTCCTTGTCAGCTCAAACGACTAAGTCATTATTACTAGAGATCAATTCCAATTGACTGATAACTGGAACATTATTAGGTCTTGTTTGATCATTAGCAGCATTTGGTGAATCAATTGGTAAAACTTGTTCGTCAGAAGTTTCACACTTGGACATGTTTTGATCCTTGCTCTTGCCCCAGATCACTGCGTATAAGCCTATGACTATGACCACTGCTCCAGCGATCCTGTACATAGAACGCAATAACTTGTAAGCAACACGAAACAAACGTGACCAACAAGAGCGAAAATTTATTTGTTAGATCTTTAAACGCGTCCATATATGTGCTACAATGAAAAAGTCATAATCTTTGGGCTAATTTGTTGTTATATGTGTACATGTATGTAACTTATGTAGACCGGAGTGTCTTTTATCGATCCATTATACTACATTTGACGAAAAAAGACGTGTAATTATTGAGAATAGTAGGAAAAAATAGAGGTGCATGTGAATGGAGTTGTGTGTAAATTGTAAGAAGTGTGTACCTTCCCACAGACAGCTCTTCAGCTAGGAAGAGAGACCCCAAGAAAGCAACGATAATCATGCTTAGAGGATTAAAAGCGGTCACGAAAACCGGCCCTTTCTCCTTCATCACCACCCCTTGCACGCAATACGCTATCCCTGAACATACAACCCCCTGCATACCGCGAATATCCAAACAATTTCTCTTAGCTGTTATGTACTACAGTTTATATTACCAAGTTTCTGAAAGTTCATAGGAAATATATAAAAGCTGATAATAATCTTACACTATAAGCATATGCTAGTAATTTCGAGTCCATGTGTAGTGACCATATAGAAGTGTTGCTCCGTTCCATAACAAGTGCTACTAGACCACCTTGAATTGCACCCGCAAAGCATATCATCGCGGTCAGGGACATTTCAGCAGGGTACGAATTCAATGTCACAGCCTGCAAATCAGGATTTTTATTAGGACATTTTATGGAACTAAGCAAATCTGCTGATTTTTCCCCTGGCAGCATTTCACTTTGAAATTATTGATTCTAACCTACGGAGCTAAAATAGAACGAATTAATCGATTAATTGTTAGTACTCACTTGTAGAGTCATGAAGCCTGCCCAACACACACATCCAGCAGCTACCATAACAGCTCCCTTGACAGGATTTTGATGGTTTACCGCGCTACTTGTTGAAGTGTGATGGTTACTCTCTTTAGTCAATCTCATCACTGGGCCTCGAACTAGAGTCATTATAGTAGCTCCTCCAACCGTAACCACAGTTCCAACTATCTTTGCTATGCTGCGAACTTTCCTAATATTTACCTTCTCAAGCCTGTTTGTAACATTCATATGTACATGTCATTAAATTATGAAACACAGTAATGTTTAGTAAACTGTTTTTACTGGACATATATGATGACATGATATAGTATATATTGGTAATTAACTAACTTATGGTTGTAGTACCTGAAAATCCAAGCCAGAACAAATGTCAAGGCAGGGACAAGGTTGGACAAAGCGGTAACAAATGTCGCTGTAGCATACTTCATGCCTGCATAATATAAGTTTTGGTCTACTACAGGCCTGCACCAGAACATCAGTTTGCCGTTAACACAAAGTACTGCAATACCGAAAATTGTAACAAGCATGATTAAATGCTTTAGATTGGGATGCTCACTCGAGTAAACCAAGCATCACTATCTTGACGAAAATGGAGAGGGTCATTCTCGGCCTTACGTTCCTGCACAACTCGTACAATGCAGCTAATTCTAGCTTAGCAGAACTAGTATATTGATTAGGACATATATTTTGACTGATACATATTTATGTGTTCATTACATATATAGGTGATTCTGACATAAAGTATGTCGGCATTTGTGATAACTGTACCTTTCGAGTACAAAGGCGAAAGGGGAGATGACAATGGTGGCGACAGCATGCCTGTAAAACACGAACGAGTAGTGGTTCATGCCGTTGTTGAGGGCAACCTTAGCAATTATAGCTAATCCTGCTATGCCAAACTGCAAAAAGATGACGGCCAAGTATGGGGCGGCGCGCCTACAGCTCATCTTGGCTATTGTTTTCATTACTGATGTAAGCAAACTTATGCGATGTTTCTCTGTTTCGTTTAGTTTCCAATATGCTTAAAATGCATCTATATATAGATAAAAAGAACACACCTGATTTACAGTGTATTTATATGAAAGGTTACCACACGCCTTTAATTATTATCTCAAACCCGATTTTTTTCGTTAAGTGATGGTGAAAAGGGTACAAAACCATGGCATATAAATGAAAATTTCTTGTGCCAATGTAAGGATAAAAAGAGGTGAAGGGGCAGAAGAAAGAAACTTCTAGTCTTTCGCGATAAGTAAAGAACGGATTCAGCATTCATATAGAGGGATTTGAGTCACTCCACTAAGTTTGTGTGTGTGTAAACGATAGGGGAGAGTTTGTTAGTGATTGCCTTACAACTAAGCAAGACCTTATTAAGCCGAAATTTTGTTGTATACTTGTATGTAATAAATGTCGAATTTTCGGCCACTTTTTTCCAAGATAACGAACCTTTTTCCATCAGCATTGATAGAAGAATGAATGAGTTACTTCTTTCTTACACACAATTTCCTGATCAAGAAAACAGGTATCAGGTTGGTAAAGAGATTTGGTAGGGCACTTCCATTTGGAGATAGTTACAATAATAAGCTTTGTTATCATTTTTATCTTGGTTTTAGAAAAAAGCATTTTGCATTCATTTCTTGCTGTCAAGTTTGGCCTTCTTCCTAATTCTGTTACCCATCAAGTGTTCTCCATTTTCGGGTTTTCGTATTCTTCAAGCCTGAGGTTGGCACATACGTTTGGTTAGGCAACAGAGGAGCTCTTTTTTCTGCTGCCTTTACTTTTTCGGTTAATTCATCAGCAAAATGAATTAGGAACATCTTTATCATCATGGTACTACAACTGTTAATGGTATAAACAGTTTATTTTCCGATTTCAAGGCACCCTTTTTTCCTACCTAGACATTGTTTTATACCTGAATATAGGAAAGTATACTAAAAGTACTGCTCTTATGATGGGATTTGTAATTATTCTTCAACTAAAAACATAAGACTACAGATTTTACCAATGATATCGTACATTTTATTGTTACAGACATTACACCTATTACAGTTTGTTTGATTAAACAGCTGACTGTTTGGAAGGCATGCAAGTAGTCACACAAAAATAATATGCACACTATAAAACTGTGATCTTTCAAGAGATTTACGTATACAGCACCTGTATGAGACCCTTGATCCGGAAATAATGCTGATCCTGATGCAAAGCGAGTGTTAGAGCCCGTCTTAAAATGAGTGAATTGGTTCCAGCTGAAAAGCCTTCTGCACCAGCTCAATCTGTTCTTTTACATGGACCTGGTAGAAGCCAGTGGCTGTAGCAGCAGAAGGTAGACGACCTACGTACTTTATGTTATCCATGTTCCCTCTCTTGAGAGCTTTCATTGCAGTAGCAAGCCGCGGGGCAATGTAGTGGTACGCACCCATGTTCATTGGCTCTTCTTGGCACCAAACTATCTCAGCATCTAAAGGTTCACAAACAAAAACAAACACAAAGCAAAAAAAAATTAAATTTAGTTTGATTCAAAAAGAAAATTGAGACAGGGATTGCCCTTTTACTATAATGTCATCTAAGATGCTCTGAATCAAACTTCCTGACATATTTAGAGGAACTGAGGAAGTAACTTACTTGGATATCGCTGTAATTCCTGTTGAATGAGCTCATAGGGAAAAGGACATATTTGTTCAACTCTACATATGGCAATATCATTGGTATTGCTCACTTTTTTCCTCTCCTCATTGAGCTCATAGTAAACCTGCACGTTGCATAGACACGGATGATGCAGAAGGACAATGTTCATTGCAGGGTCATGATCATCAGTAAACACACATGTTAAAAGGACAGCATGATGACTACTCTGGAGATAGGTAGCCAGCAAAAAAAAAAAAAAACAATTCTTGGAAGTTGGCACCATTGATCGAAAGGACTATCATTCTTATGTTAAACGAGACATGACTGATGACTCTATAAGATAGGTTTACACAACATAGCTGACAGAAGCGGTGAAAGCATCTGCTCCGTGTTCTAGCTTGAACTTCACTTTTCTTTACAGCTAGGTCGCACTGTGGCAATGTAAGAGTACTGATTTGGAGCGCATCTAGCTATTCCCTTGAGAATATACGGTGTCAAATTACTAGACAGAAGTTAACTTTTGCTATTGCAGACTGATGAAGTGATCTGATAGAGGTATTTCTGAAGTAACTGAAAAGAGAAATTTGAAGACAAAGACAGTAGACTCTCTTAAGGATCAACTAAGGTACCTTTCCAGAGCACAGAATCAGGCGTCTAACACCCTGCTCAACATCTGAGTGATAGCTCTGGTCTTTCAGCAGGGGCTTGAATCTGTTTTGATGAATGTCATCAAACTCGGATAAATCTGATTTACAATCCTTATGGCGGAGCAAATTCTTAGGAGACATCACGATGAGAGGCTTACGGAAGTTTCTACATACCTGGAGTCACACAGATGTAAACACGTTAAGGAACTGTGGCCTCAAAAATACAAAGGAAAGGAAAAATACATAAAGGAAGTGGAAAGAGGTATAGAAAAGATCAGCCCTTGGTTACTGAACCTACCTGACGCCTCAAAGCATGGAAATAATTAGCAGGGGTTGTAACATTCACGACTTGCCAATTGCAATATTGTATTTGCTTTGTTAAATCAATCGATATTTCATGAGGATTATCATTACACATCTGCATTCAATAATGTGTGATTTAGAAAGGTTTGTACTCAACCTATTTGCAAAGAAAAAAAAAAAAAACTGAGGAGACATGGCATTGCAGGAGTAATCACCTGAAGAAAGCGCTCCAATCGTGCACTTGAATGTTCAGGTCCCTGACCATCATAACCATGTGGCAGCAGTACCACAAGCCCAGTTTGACGTGACCTTTTTGCTTCTCCAATGCTTAAAAACTGATCAAATATTACCTGTGCCCCATTGGCAAAATCTCCAAATTGAGCTTCCCAGAGCACTAATGAGTTTGGATTTTCCAAGGAATAGCCTAATTCATAACCAAGAACACCATATTCCGAAAGAGAGCTGCACAATACAATCAATCCGTTGGTGAGGCGACTCAGGGGACATAAGCTATTATGAAATACAATGATGAAATATGTACAGAATATCACACACAAATAAGAAAGAACATTGCAATAGATGAAAGATTAAGATTGGGGTGAGATAAGATAAGGCTTCATTCATCCTAGCATAAGGTATAGCACAAAATTGCTATGTCCGAGATGTCATCTGATGTTAAGCTAACAGTGTGCTTGAAGTTTACTTATTGATTCGTACTGTAGGTGATATGAGAGATTAACAACCAGGATAGTACTTTGAAGAAACATCAGAAACGGACCTGTTGCTGATAGTAAACATCTCAGTCTTTTGGTTCTCCAATACATGTTTCAGTGGGTAATATCTTTCCTCAGTCTCTTGATCAAGGACTACGGCATGCCTATGACTAAATGTTCCTCTCTCAACATCTTGACCAGTTAAGCGTACATGAAACCCGTCTACCAATAAAGTCCCAAAGGTCAATGCTTCAGCGAGTGCCCAGTCTATACCTTGACCGGTTTCAATCATCTTACTACGTTGCTCATATATCTTCTTTACCACTCTATGAGCCTTCAAGTTCTCAGGAAGTATTGAGATGGCCTTCCCAACAGTTTTCAGTATATCAGGCTGAACCCTGCAGATGAAACATACTTACCACAGCAACAAAATGCAAAATTTCAACTGCTTTATGGTAAATTTCCGAGAAAAAGTACCCAGTGTCCTGAATCTGGCTAGGCTTATCAGGTGCCTCGAGTCCTGTCCAATTTGCTTCAAGCCAGTCCAACTTTTGGGATAAGCAGCTTCTACTTGCCTCGAATTCGTCACTGACAGTTCTGCTGGCTTTCTTCAGGATCTCGTCTATATCTTCTTTGGATAATTTCCCTGACTTTAGGAGTTTGCTTTTATAGATCTCAAGCACGGAGGGATGCCTGCCAATGGCCTGCAAACAGTCACTCAAATGAGATATTTTTATGCTGTTTAATTCAGTGGTTCCCCAGTTCTAGCTTGTTAGTAATTTAAGTCCAATAGTTTTTCAACCAAATACAACAGAACACTACTCCAGTGCCTCAAAGGTACCCGCCTATGGTAAGGAAAGGAGTGGTCATATGTATGCAGCCTTACCCCTATCTGTTGAAAAAAAAAGGAAAAAAAAAAAGCTGTTTCTAAATGATCCATACAAATACCAACAAATGAAGGCAAAAACTAAACTGCGTGCTTCAGACGTCTGCACAAACTCTAAGCCACAGCAGAATACAGGCTAGTGAATATTAAAAGATGATAAGAGCCTGAATTACCTTGCTCATTGCAGGTTGTGTGATAGACGGTGAATCAATCTCATTGTGACCAGACCTCCGGTAGCAGACTATATCGATCACAACATCAGAATGGAACGCCTGGCGCCACTCTGCTGCAAGTTCACAACTATGAACCACAGCCTCTAAATCATCTCCATTGACATGGAAAATAGGGGCATTTAAAGTCTTAACAACATCAGTACAGTATTTGGAAGATCTTCTGGAGTTAGGATCCGTGCTAAAGGCCACCTGATTGTTGATTACGATATGTATCGTTCCACCAGTTGTGTAGCTTGGAAGACCACTCAGGTGGAGAGTCTCATAGATTACACCTTGTCCAGCAAAGCTGTCATCCCCATGAATCAAGAGGGCCATAGTTTTAGTTCTGTCACCATCATCAGAAAAGAATTGTTTAGCTCTTGTCTTTCCAACTGTGACAGGATCCACCGCTTCTAAATGACTAGGGGTCGCAACTAAAGAAAGGTGTATCCGCTTGCCAGTTGAAGTTGATTTATAACAGGAACTTCCTAAATGATATTTGACATCCCCAGTTCCAAAATAATGCTCATCTTCAAGTATAGGCCCTGTACCACTACTGAACTCATTAAAAATCTGACTAAGTGGCTTGTGAAGTACATTACTCAACACATTTAGCCTTCCCCTGTGAGCCATCCCTAGAACTATATTCTCAACCCCAAGGTCAACTGATCGATTAATAGTTTCTTGCAGACCAGGGATAAGGGCCTCACAACCTTCCAGGCCAAACCTTTTTGCAGTTGACCACCTTTGTGCCAAGCAGTTCTCAAACTGTGTGCTCCACGCGAGCCTATCTAACATTACTTTGCAGCGTTCTTTACTGTACACCATTGGTGATGGAGTCTCGATCCTCTCTCTTAACCAGCTACATTTGTCTTGATCAGAAATATGCATGTACTCATAACCAATACTCCCACAATAGACTTGTTCAAGGCGATTGAGAATACTTCTAAGAGTTTGCACAGGCCTATTCTCTGATAGAAAACCTGACATCTTCCAGACACCAATGAAGAACTCTCTGTCAAGGTCAGACCCGTTGAAACCATAAAACTTTGGGGTCAATTCCTCAGGATCTCGCCTCTGAGCCAAACCCAGTGGGTCTACTTTGGCTTTGAGGTGCCCATTAACCTGGTAAGCTCTTACAAGCAGCAAAAGTTTCATGCTCTCTTGGATAGTCTGACCTGAAATGTCTGCTTTTGGGGCTTCACCAACAAAATTTTGAAAAAAGAAATCCCATGACTCGTGCACACTTTTTGGGTCAGTTTCCCAAGCCCTTTGAAGTTCCTCTAAGTACACACTGCTAGTACCATGCAAGAAACTGTCAGCAAGCCTAGATAAGGGCACAGGGCGTGGAAACAAAGCTGGCTGTTCCTTTAATGTCAAAACCGTAGAGTGGAAACACCGGTTTTCTGATGGGGTTCTGAGCGTTCCAGTCACAGAAGAGCGGCCATGACATAGAGTTCTCCTAACAGCTAACATTGCTGCTCCAAAACCTGCTCTAAACCAAGCCATGACCGTCTTCCAATCTCAATCACGCAGATCGAAATCGCTCAATTTCACCACGAGTACATGGCCATATCAATTGTTCTATGCTGATCAAAATCAACAGTAATTTCTTTTGTGCACAAAACAGGGAAGTTCTGTTGCAATGAACCTTACGCTTAACTAGTCAAAACTAGCGCTTAAGTTTGGCAAGTTACCCATCAGAAGCAGGAAAGTTGACATGCAGTCATGCAGACTTGACTTGCTCAAAATTTGTAGCATTAAAAAACAAGATGATTGAAAAACATATAATAGCTCTAAATTACTACCAAGCACAAGTACTATAGTATCATCCCAACAAGAATATGACCCCCATATCGTTATATCATCATCCCGATTTCTATGAAGAGGCTTTCACTTCAAATGAGGTTAGAGGTCGAACCTACACAACCTTTCCGCCTACAATGACAAAAGAGGTTGTTTCCAAATGACCGTTAAAAGGAAAATAAAACCTGCCCTACCCTTGACACTTCTGTGTGGATCAATAGCTAGGATTCTTCAAGCTACCAAAAACTTCAAAATTGGTTATGGTTGTGGTTAATTTTCTGGGTCAAATGTCGTTTTTACACAGCAATTTCAGATGGTAAAGTCTAAGAAATAAAGTGAGTTTTGCATTGGTTGCATATTCAGGGCAAAAAGTGGTGGTAAAGTGCTGAGTAAGCTTTCTGGATGCTCCCAGACAGTTGGAAACTCTCAACTACTTTCTAACTTTCCCGCGAAACTTCGACAGTTCTACTCGTCACCACTCACTACTATGACTCACCACTATGAGCATTTTTTTTTTTGGACAAAATTATGAGCATTACTAATCAAAAAGATAGTCCAAATAATGGATGAACACATAGTCGAGAAAACAATAGATGAACTCGTTACATTTGTGTTTAAATTGTGTCGTTCCAACTCTATTTCTCTTTCGAAAACCTTTTTTAGGACATAACGAGTACTTATTTACAATTAACGTACGGTTTCGACATTTCAAACTTGAGACAATTTTCAAGGACCAGAATTCGTAATCCACTTGCATAATCGAGGTATGTTGTGGCTCAAATCAGTCGCAAACCATTAAGTCATTATTAGACCTAACTATCGCGTAATTTGCTTTGACACAAGCTCCTTCTAACGTTTGGTTTAAATTGATTTAATGCAAAGAAACCGGTAAAAAAAGAAAAAGATGCATAAAAATTCAAAGAAACAAAGGCTCTAGAAGCTCAAATTAGTAGATGAACGTGACAAATAAATTTACTCGTATATTATGAGAAAGAATGTCTACCGAGTATGAAACATTAATCTAGGGAGAAAATTTATTCACTCCAATTGTGAATCTCCTGAAGTTGCGCGGCCAACTAGTTGATAACAACCACCTAAACAAGCATCTTTACAAGCCTCAGGCTGAGCTTTGTGCAAGCCCATACAAATCTGTATGCACTGCGGCATGCATCCATCCCAATCTAAATACTGCCGTTGTGACGATACTGGTGCGGGCGCAGGCGCCGGTGCTGCTGCTGGTGGGGACGTTACGCCCTTCCCTGCTTCTACCATCAACGACATCGATACAAATAGCAAGATAACGATGGCTGCCTCATATCGCATTTCTTAGTTATAATTTTTTACTAGATTTTGTTTTCGTATTTCTTTGGGAAGCCCTTTTTTCTTCTGAAAAATAGCACACCTTTGATCTTAGGGGTGATGTGTTTCACTCCTAGAATAGATATAGATTGCATTATTGATTTAGTGTTTTCAGAGAGATTTTAGGCAGAAGATGAAAATAGATATTTAGCACAAATTGCCTAAATATATCACATACAGGCTAATAATATCTCTCAAAAAAAAAATCCATGGTTAAAATCAATTGATAGTTTGAAACTGCTAACTCAGGCTACATTATAGTTCAGACAGGGTCCTATTCATAACTTTCTGTAGTCGAACAAACATTCATAAGCGTTATTAAACCGTAAACAATGGCAGTTTAAGTGGTAAACCAACAACGGAGGGTCACTAAGTTCGGGAAATGTGAAAAACTAAGAACTCGACTAAAAAGGCATCACCAAAAGAGTAGTGCATGGCAGGAATTAGGAGGTAAATCGAAGGAAGAAAGAGGGCACTCAATATCAGGCACGCGAACAATCACAGAACTAGAGTCATTTACACTGAACTGCCCATCTACATGAACATAGGGTACTAAATCAAACAAAGACAGTTTCAAACTCAAGTGCAAATGAGTTTGTTCACCTTGGCAGATGTAGAGAGCAGAAACAACTAAAACAAGCATAAAGAAAATCTCGACTACTGGTCGATTACTAGGCCATGCTCAGAGAATGACAACACAAGTACTAAATTGGTTCAAGTCTTACCCACAATAAGAGCACTTTGAGAAATTAAAATTGTGCCACTGCCTACATCCAACACAAAAACAACAAAGAGCCCCTCAAAATCGAGCAAATCCTGAGCCCCGGAGATTATGTTCCAAAATACACTTTAAGAAATAACACTCACTGTCTATAAGCTAGCATTACGATTCTCTTTGGACAAAACTCCCTAGTAGAAGAAACCAAGAACCTTTCCTCCAACATTCTTCCTTCTTGCCTCCTCATGGTCCATGATGCCAGCAGATGTTGTCAAGACAATGTACCCAAACTGAAATTAAACAGAGACAACGTAAATCATTAGTAAAAACACATTAGCATGCCAAGCAACAGTGCACAGGGTCAAAAATACATCAAACAAACTAAACTATGCAAAGAATACATCTCCGGAAAAAGAAAGAGGTTTTGAACTACACAATTTGGAAATGTTAAGTAACACACCTGACGAGAGGGAAGAAGCCTAGCAGTCCAGGATTCAATCTCCTTGACACCAACATCGAAGCGAGGACTGATGACACCACACTTGTTCAGCCTTCCATTCAACTCAACAACAATCTTTCCAGATCTGTGGTCATCAACATACTCAAACTCACCAATGTATCCTGAAACAATATTAAAAAAGATCAACATGAATGAACATTACAGTGACCAAAGAATCATCATTCACGTAATAGAACATGTATAACAATTATTGAAACACGAGTTGTGATCATAACATACCGTGTCTTTGCATGACAATAAGAAACTTGATGATCACTTTAGAAGATGGCCTGATGAGGACCTGGCGCTTTCCCCTCTTCTCAGCATTGTACATGCTCTTGAGCGCATCATTCAGGACACTGATTCTCACCATTGTTGCTCCTTAGGCTGCCATTTACATTTTGCACAACCACATCAGAGTAAGGTAACACTTACATAATCAATGATCAATGATTATGTCAGACAGACAACAAATTACACCTTTCAAGGGTACCATACTTCAAGAAAAAACCCAAACAAACGAAAACTAATAACACAATGACACCCTTCAGAGACACAGGAAACCCATTTCAGTATCTACTTTAACGAGCAAAACACCAGTCACACCCAATACAAAACACGTAAATATCTAAACGGATCACGATCTGTAAACACGGCTACATAAAATTCCAGTGGCCGTAGAATAAACCTACCCAACAAACATCATCCCCACTCACTTCCACTTAGGCACATTAATCGTCAGAAGATGAACACCAACTACTCAGCAGTATCGATTTCACAAAACTACAACCCTAAAACCAAAACACAGGTCTAGCACTACACACCAACAACGACAAGTTTCAAATAGATCATAAATAGTGCATAAGCTAAGAATAAAATAATTCTAATCCCGCACAAATCACCCAAAATAACTCGATTTCGATACGAAAACCAAGTCAAACCCCTCAACAGCATCCAATTAAAAACTCTTCAACTCTAATACCCTAAACAAGATCCCACCTTTACGCCTCAAAACCAATAACACAACCCTAAATTACCAAAACCATTAAACTACAGCATAAAAATTGAAACTTTCACAATTCAAACTCATTTTACCCACAGTAAAATCACTCATTTACTGTAAACGAAAACATTTCACAGTCTTTATAATCTAAAAACCAAACTTAAGATACAAGGAATCGCTAAATTTCATAAGAATCATAATAATCATGAATCTTACAATATAATTACAAAATAACTCATAACCATACATTAAAAAACAAAAAAAACATCATTCTCAAAATAATTAAACCAATAAAACCCATTATTCAAATTTCAAAAGGAACAAAACCCTAATAATAAGATCTAAAAATACCAATCAAAAGTCATAAACTTTAATAAAAAAAATTCATTCATGCATAAAAGAAATTAACCCAAATCAACAGCATTAATTCAATCATATGATAAGATATGATAAGATGTGAAATGAAAGAGTGAAATAAAGATCAATAGAAATGAAAAGGAGAAAGAGGGAGAGAGAATCGTACCAGGAAGATGGAAAACTTGTGAAAGAAGAGACGCCTCTGAGCAAAAAAAAACTGGAGAGAGAAAGAGAAATGGAGGGATGGCAGCTGTGTGAGGGTTTTAAGAAGGAAGATCTGCTGCCTTCAGAAACCCTAATTTATTTCATCAACGGGTCCTTTTACTTCTTTGATCCAGGCCCATCGTATGTTGGACCGTTATTATTATTTTATTTTTTTTGGGTTTGTTATGTGGAATTTGTGGTAAATGGGCCTGACCCTAATCGCATGGTTTTGTTGATATGGGGGTCCGACTCGAAAACCCGAGCCGTGTCGGTGTAACGGTTTGAAAAATGATATTGTATTACCTAGTGGGACGGGTAAGGGCCTGTCTGCTAGTATTAGTTCTTGAGGTAGCTGTTAAATGTTGAGGTAGTTGTTAGCGGTTAGCTGTTAGTAAGACGTGTTTGGAATGATTAGTTGTTGAGTAGATAAAATTACTTAATAGGGCATGGAGTACATGATTTTTGGAATTAATCAAATTATGTACGTTTGTGTTTATTGTGCAATTATAAGATGAACTCATGCAAAATTATTTAGCTATATCTTATAATAGAAGAAATAAGTAACCTTACAAACAAAAATAACCTCATTAAACATAACCATGGTTGAAAAGAAATACTAGTTTACTACCCGTGCTACACCCGAAATTTTTTTTATCATTTTTATTTATTTGGGAATAAATAAAATTTTCAATAAATTTTATCATTTATGTAACTATCACTTTCAATATTGATGATTATGTGATTCCAGTTTAAATAAGTAATAAGTAATAAGAAAGGTACAAGATAATAAGATGAAGATGAAATCAATTAATATTGATTTTTTATAATAAATAAATATTGTGAACTTTTGGATATGGAAAACTTCACCTATATATCACCATGGAAGGAATGTCCATCTACACTCTATACCAAAAAAAAAAAAAAACATTTTAAACCTAACTGAAGCCGGTGAACGTGGCCATTGCCTCTAACAAAGCTTTAATATATAGCATAAGATATATCCAATATAATTAAAATTACTAGATAATTCATAATAAATATACTAACATCAAAATTAGAGCTCCTTAAAAATTAACAAGTGCATCATTTATCTCTCCATAAAGGGATTCAGTTCCCATAAGAACACTTGTTCCCATGAGAACCTTGAGAACACCTGTAAAATGTGGTAAAATTAAATTTTAAAACAAAAAAAAAAAAACCCACCCATCAAATTTCTCTCTCATCCGCCCTCCTCTTCCCTACCCGACCCCAGTCCCCACCCCTAGCCGCCTACCTAGCCACCGCCATCCACTCACAGCACCGCAAAACTTGGAGCCGACACACCATACCGACGGCCGTCGTAAGGCGAGCACCTCCTCTTCTCCGTTCACGAATTTCTCTCTCTCCCAATTTTCTCTCTCCTCCAAATTACTCTCATTCCGGCGACAATGGTCGATTTCCCAGCATACAGTAGATCTCGAATGCACATTTAGAAATTATGCAATGCACAATTACATGATTCGAAATGCACATTAAGGTCTAATAGAATGCTTATTTAGAAAAAAGTTATTCAGTGAAATAACTCGAATTTTAAATCATTCACTTGCTTTAACTACTCATGCTATGGATGTGGGAGCAAAATTTAAATGCACATTAACATGATTTGAAATGCACATTCTGGTGGTGGCGCGATGGTGATAAGTGGTGGACAGAGTGGCGGCGCGACTTTGAAAGTGGTGGGGATTGGGGAGATGACATTCGGAGAGAGAAAGTCGCGGTGGCTAATGTCGAGTCATGGTTGTTAGAAGGCTTGGGCGAGTTCGCGACGCCGGAGGTGGCGTCACGGTGGGGGGAACGGTAGGCGTTGTTGGGCGGCTGTCAATGATGGTAGTGGTGTGGGCGGCTGTCAGCGATGATGGTGGTGAAGGGAGGGGGGAAGAAGAAGAGAGCAAGAAGAAATGAGGAGGAAATAGAAAATTACTCCAAAAAAAAGGGAGGAAATAAGAGATAGATCCTGGCCATCGATTATATGATCTAGTGGTAGGGAAAGGTTCTCATGGTTCACATGAGAGAATGTGTTCCTATATGAACTGAATCCCTCTCAAAGATGCAGCAATGCTATCTCGAATAGCTTTCATTTGAGTAGATCTTCCTCCGCTTGTGTCATTTGATGAAAAATCACTACAATCAAATAGATCATCAGGAGGTATATAATCTGGATTTTGGTAAAGTGCTTGAAAAATTGGATTAGTTTGTGAATTGATTCGGATATAATTGTGCAATGCCATTGTAGCTATTATTACATGTACTTGCGTCTCGATTGTGAATTGTGGCATTCTTGTAAGTATCTTCCAACTTTGCTTCAAAACTCCAAAAGATCTTTCAATTCAACTTCGAAAAGATGAGTGAGCCCGATTAAAATATTCACTGGCATTTTTAGGTGGCTCACGTTCAAATAGTTTCTTATGATCGATACCTTATTTTGGGATAAGGTACCAAGTAACCATCTTTGTCGGGGTAACCTTTATCCACCACGTTGTATTTTCCTATATAAACACAAGCATTATAACATCAACTCATTTAAATTATCTCCTAAATCAGACAAACTAGAGAATATTGCCTATTGGCGGCTTAGGAATTTTATTTCAGGTCTTTATATCGCATGAAGAAGAACACGAGCATCATGAGCCGATCTTCCCATCCAGCGGACACAAATGTAAAGGACATATCAAAGTCACATACACCGATATCATTAAACGTAGGTGTTCCTTTTTTTACTCTATAAGGCATTTGCTCCATCTCTCCATCTCAGACATACATGCTTCTATATGTGTGCCATCAATGCACCGAATGCGATCCTCTTAAATAATTGTAACTAGTTTGTGTGCCCGTGAAATCACGGGTTTATTTTCTTTACTTCCTTTTAAATGAACAAATGTAGATGATATCTCTATGACTAATTCTTTGTGTTATCATGTATACGCTGAAGTTGTTAGTAGATTATTGTTTGTTGTTAGCTTGTTTATCAATCTTGTATTAATTGGATTTGTCGGTTAGCGATATGTGGGATCAGTCTCATGGCTGGAAATGGGAGAGTTTTCAGACCTGCTTCCCAAAGAGGAGCTGCTAAAAATAGCAGCTTTTGAGCTGACTCAAGATGACAGCCTTCCTGATATCTTATACTGGAATGGTTCTTCCGGAGGTTTTACAATCAAATTAGCCTTAAGTCTGTTGCGGAGAGGGTCGATTTCCAGTGGCCTTGAAGAAGGGAAGTGGAGTTGTATATGAAAACTCCCGGTCCACCAACATATTCGGGTTTTTACGTGGCTTGTCACTCATGAGCGGATCATGTGTAATGTTAACCGTCTCAAGAGAAATCTCACGACTGATCCTACTTGTCCATGGTGTAAAGCGGCTCCAGAGGACACTCTCCATCTCCTGCGAGACTGTCCAAGTGCTAGGTTTATGTGGCGACAAATTGGGGAAATTGCTGGCCTGTCATCCTTCCACTCCCCTCCTTTACAAAACATTAGCAACACCAATCCCTTGGCAACTGATGATTGGCCTCTTAAATTTGCTATCACTTGTTGGTGGATTTGGAAATGGCACAACAACAGTGTCTTTGGAAGGTGTACGGAGGTACCTCTTGACCCTTATCCTTTCCTTCAGTTTCAATTCGAGGATACGAAGAAGGCGCTTGATAGGTTTTCGATCCTTATTCCCCGACCAGGGAGCCTACGGGTAGTCCAAATCTGGTGGAAACCACCACCCCACGGGTGGGTATTGTTGAACACAGATGGGGCAAGCCGGGGGAACCCGGGTCCAACAGGGGGCGGTGGTGTTTTTCGGATTGCGTCAGGGGACTATATACAAGCTTTCATATCTTGTTATGGCACCTGCTCCTCTATGCGATCGGAACTTCAGGCTCTTAAGAAGGGATTGGAGGAAACTAAAATCCTTGGCTTCGAATAATTGCTGGTTCACATGGATAATGCGACGTGCATCGAGATGATCAATGGTAACAAGCACATAAATAGTTCTCTTGGCCCAATTGTCAATGAGTCCAGGGAGATGATAGGAAAAGGAAGATGGGTCGTGAAAATTGAACAAACCTACAGGGAAGCGAATCGAGCTGCCTATTGGTTAGCCAATTTGGGAGTCGATCAAACTGAGAAGCTGGTGGTGCTTGAATACCCTCCCAACGATCTTCGCCGGATCCTTCGTGAGGACGTGCTGGGAGTTTCTACATCTCGTTTATTTAATTTTACTTTGTTTTATCTTCGGGGCTAGCCCCTCTTTGTAACCATAAAAAAAAAACAATAATTAGACTGTAGGTTTTGTTTTGATGAATGCCATAATTAGCAAATTATAGAGCAAATCATTTTTTATTTCAAAATTCCTAGCAAAATACTTTGCTTCCTCGAGCCTTCCGTGCCTCTTGATTTTAGTAATACAATTTTGCTCACCATGACCCCACCCAAAAAATGGATGTCATGTTTGCCTACAATAATGTGAATATTTACCCTTCTATAACATCCCAAAATTTCAAATTATTTTATAATTGTATTAAATTTAGTTACATTTTCATGATAAATACATTTTATAATATAATTTAATTTGGGGTGACTAACTGGTATCATTTTAAAACGGATTTTTATTGTGTTTGAAACTAAGAAACTTCAATTTTGGCCTAACAAAAAGTCGGACTATAGCCATATTCCTACCCCTCTTTTATTCTAGATGGCTTGGCCATTAGACAAAGGAATCAACAATAATAATAATAATAATAATAATAATAATAAGTAGATATTGCACTACGTCTACAATTTCTGGGTTCAAATTCATCAATCAGAGTAAAAGTTAGAGTACGTTTGACCCGGGTTTTGTAAATCTATTTCTATTTTTTAGAATGAGTTTCTTCAAAAATTGCTTTTTGGAAAACTAATGAGTGTATGGTTCAACTTGCAACAAAAGTACTTAATTCGATTTTTATTTCAATTTTTACTTTTGCCAAATAAAATAGCTCTCATAAATTGATTGATTTTAAAGAAACAAAAACAAAAACTCCTATATAGGTGCTTCTGCTTTTGGGGGTCAAAAAATAGATTTAAGTTTTTATTAAACAATTTTTTATTCTAATAAATTATATGTTTGGCCAAATTTATAGTTTTAGGGGCAAAAAAACACTTTCATAAATTAGGCCAAACATATACTTAATCTTGAGCAGATTTTTTCCAATTTCTCACTCATACAAAATTTACCCACTTTTCTAAAGTCTAATGCTAAGCATATACGATGAACGAAAACAAAAATTTGATCAAATAGTAGAACACACAAAAAACAAATAATGTGGAAAAAAGGTTCAACATTTACTTGTTCCCATGTTCAATTGATTTGGGCAGAAATTATACGCTTGATTTGGTGTGAAATTGTTGAATTCATTTGAAGATTTTGATTGCAATTGTCTACTGCTATTACTCTTAGTGATTAATCAATCTCTTCCCCCAATTTCTGAAATCTCTTTTCGGAGGAGTAAAGTTCGTTAGTGCGTCGTTTTCGTGTAGCTTAAAGCAGCTGGTAGGTGGGTGATGACAATGGAGGTGGTCAAGGAAGCTGGTGGTGGCTAATTAGATGGGTTGAGTGAGAGGGGGAGGCGAGGTGGAAGGAGACACAAAATGACAATTTTTTTTTTGGGTTTTTTTTTTTTTTATATATTTTTTATGAGTCAACGCCACTGTGGCATTCCGCCAAGACATGTAGGACGATTCCGACAACTCTAGGTCAGAATCCATGGACAAGTGGTTCTACTATAGATTGTGGAACTTATTAGGGGGTTCCCCCAAGAATATAATTTATTAGGTGGTTTCCCAAAAAATGCCTAAATTATAAGGTGGTTTCCCACAAATTACCCTAAATAAAATATATAACAGTAATAATAATGACTATGTGACGAAGATGAGAATAAAAATAATATATTAAGTGAGTATTGGTCATCTAAAATAAGGAAAATAGAAAGGAAAAAAAACCCTTAAATACTAAAAAAAAAAAAAAAAAAAAAAAAACTCTTCCTTTCTCATCGTCCTCGTCCTTCATTTTCCAGCAAATCCCTTAAATCACAACCCTTACATCACCTATCATCAATTCATCATCACCATAATATGGTGTAAATGTAGTGTGTTAATCCGCATGATTTAGGAGCCTTAGTGTCTATTTGGGCATGGTTTTATCGTGATACGTAGACCACACCATTCGGAATATTTTTGGAGCTTATTCGTTGGTTTTACGGGATTTCGATTGCTCAAGACCCTTTGGTGAGCCTTGGATGAATGGAGGATCGAGATTCGAGGAGGAGTTAGCTCGGTTGCGCATCGGGATTCACACACTAGCTCGAGCCGAGGAGACGGGAGAAGAGCTCGAGGACAGGCTGTCTCGAGTCGAGAAGCGTACACCTCGAGTCGAGAGATGTTTCTCTCGAGTCAAGAATTATTATCACCTTTGATATTATTTTCATCTAATTTTCATGCTCGAGGTCCCTCCCTAGTTTTTATCACCTTTGATATTATTTTCATCTAATTTTCATTTATAGAGAGAAACTTAAGGAGAGATTAGTGAAAATTAGTATTTTTATTATGAAATTCATCTCAAAAATTAGTGTAATTATTCTCATGGAGGGCTAATCACTTTCTAGACTCTTGGTGTAATCAACATCTTTCATCCTATGTATTAGTAAGATTTCTTCTCTCTAATTTGCTTTTAATTTCATTGTAATTAATACCTTGTTCTTCAATTGCATGATTTATCCTTGTTTTCTCTAATTGGTTGATTAGATTGAATTGGGTAATTCATATGCTTGGTTGATAATTGATGGTATTTGATTATTAGCCAAACGAAAGCAACTTTCACATGTTAGTGTAATGGTTATGACTAACTTGTGATTGGGGAATTAATTAGGCAACTAATAGATTAGATGTGATTAGTGTCGCGGTTGCGGCTAATTAGATACTAATTTGGGTTGTTCATAATCCTTTATTAATCCTTGCTTGTCATACCTTTGATTGTGATTTGTTTGAGTGGTCACTAGACAAATTAGGATTCAAGGAGGGGAATTTGGTAGCGGTTGCTCAAATTCCCCATAAAAGTGAATTAATTGGTTAGAAGCGGGATTATCTATGAATTGGTATAATTAGAGAGAGGTAAAACTTGCTATATTAGGGTGTTAGATTACATTATCACCGAGAGTCGCCTAAATTAATTTGGTATATCGTTTATTTCCCTTTTATTCAACCTTAAACCAAAAACTCCCCTTTTTAATTGTTTATTTCTTTTGTTTATTTCATTTCCGTATTAGAATCGCATATTAGGCTATTCCTCTTCCTTGTGGATACGATATCCACTTACCCTTGCTAATTTAGTAGGAATAGTGGTAATTTGACTAGTAATAACAACTTAATAGCTATCACATATCATCAGTATCCTTCATAATTAATCATCGATCAATCAATTTGATCGATCACCACAATCTCGAAATCATCATATCACCATCACGACAACCACCCTCAAACCCTCTGTTGTTTTTCTGGCTACGACCACCACCTCACCTGCCTGGCCTCATCGGGATTTGTGTCACCTTCGTACTCGCCCCTCCTCGAACCCTGTCCTTCATATTCGCCGCGTGCCGCTCAGGCACCACCTCTTTCTCAGTTCCGTGTGCTTGCCTCATTGCCTGAATTCGGCAAATCCTCCTCGACGTCGAAGATTTATCGGTATATGTGTAAAACCAGTATAATGTTATTAGATTTACGCATATAAATGAGGAATGAACCATGACGCCCCTTTTATAAGTGAGGGCGGAAAGCATAAAGATCAAACGGTAAGGGTTCGAAATGGCAAAGTTGGAAAGCCATGGCAATGGTTGGATGACAGTAACCGAATGAGGGTGAAGGGTTGGGGAAGAATGAATAAATGAAGGGAGAGGGTCAGGGGTGGGGTTTGACGTGGGCAATGTGAAGAGGCTAGACGGTAACGTCTTCCGCAAATTGAAGGGGGAAGACGAAGAGGGAGGGGTATGACTTCTATAAGAAGGTAGTGACGTGGATAAGAGCATATTAGAGTGGAGTGAAGATGCGACAAATCATCAATGATGTGACTTTTTTCCTCAAAATGCAACAAAAATCTGCCACGTGGGCGTGAATGGGTTAGGCTATTAAAAGTATAGTATACATTAGAAAAATATAGCGACAAATTGGTGAAATTTTTGATGAGAAGAAAGATAAGTTGTAACACCCCCGAATTTCGGCCAATTTTAAAACACTATTTTGATACAAAACCGCAAATATTTGATAATTGTACTATCGATATACAAAACTGACAAGATTAAACCTATTTATTACAAACTATAGAAACGATACAACACCTAAACAAACTATGTAGTACATCCATACGCAGCTGAAGTTAGACACTTCTTCAAGTAGAACCCAACAGACGCATCCATCACAATTACCTGTCGTAGATTTAAAGCACAAAAACCACAGTTGAAAAAGTCAAGAAATTGAGTAAGCTAACTGCTCAACTTGTAAAACCCAAAACACTTACCTTGGTTTTCAAAAACATTTTCTTTTTCATTTGAAAACAACACTTAGCACATAACCACGCACAAACAAATCCAACAACGTTTTTAAACAACACAAACAAACATATTATCACCAATCCAATTGTATCATTCAAATAAGATCAATGAGTGGGAATTCGATCATTTAATTAAGGCGGTGTAACCAGCCGTGCATAATAATTAACCAATCAGTCATTTAAGCGGTATAACCAGCCTTGCATAATCCAACCAAGATAAACTAGACCTTAAGTGCTCACACCCCCTATTAAGTATTGCTAACCCAATAGAGTAGTACTAGACGCCTACAAGCCCTCTAAATAAACGATGCGGTGGGGCAAATATATATGCGATCAAATGTAATGTATCATATATGCGATCAATAATTTGCGGTCAATAATATATGCTATCAATAATTTGCGGTCAATAATATATGCGATCAATATTCCTAACACATTGTCTTAAATATCCTTAAATTATAAATCATAGAAGCTTACATTACATCAAACCATCAACCATTGTACACGAGATAAGCAATCATTATAATTCTTCAAACACCATCATTCGACAATAATAACCAACATAATATTCAACAGTTATGCACCTATCATGAAAGTACGTTCTCAACCAACAACCAATTCGCACTTAGCACCAAATTTTGAAAGGTTTTTAACAAGTCATAGAAGGGTTGAGCATGCTAACTTACCTTCACAAGCACAAGCAAAACCACCACTAGTCACACCAATACTCCTCGTTCACAATTTTGTCATCGACAATAACACAACCAACATTCTCACATCCATCTCTAATCTTAGTCACCATCCAACTTAATTCTATAACCCAAATTTCATGCCCTCAATCTATTTACCAATTACAACTACGATAATTAAAGTTCTACCGCATACACTAATTTATAATTAACAATTAATATACTTTTAACATAAAAATTCCAAAGATCCAAATAATCCCAAATTAACCAACTATATACCTTATGCAAAAACTATCAAAAATTCATGGTTTAGGCCTAATTAATCATAAATCCGAAAGTTAATAAATAAATTCCGAAAGATTAGAAAATAATTCCACAAATTAATATAATTTTGAAATCACAATAACATACTAATTTTGAGTTTTCAAAATAGATTTAAATTAACAAAACTAGTTTCTCCAATCAATTTCAATTAGAAAAAAGTATGAGCAAACCCAACATTGTACTCCTAACCAAGATTTACCTTAGTATTAGAAATCATATCACTCTATTATCAATATCAAATTAATCATAAACACAATCAACAATTCGAATTATAATTAGCCCCAATTTCATAAGTTCATAATTAACCCACAATAATTCAAAACTTGCTTAAAAATCAATCCTTTGAAACTAAAGTCAACCATACTCAATTACCCATCTCATATAAAAAATAATTAAGCATAAATAACACAAAACAAATTAAAACGAGTAAGAATCGAATTGGATACTATGACGTGCGAAAAACAGATCAGAGGAGAGAGAAAAGAGGAGAAAGGGGGGGTTTTATGTTACTCAATCTGCCGGAAAAGAGGAAGCTGCGGGAGAACGGAGGGACGACGGGGCAGTGAGATGCAGCGGCGGTTGGGCGAGGAACGACGAGCATTGGTGGTTGTCGCGCGGCAGAAGCAGGGGCGAGCAAGGGGGTGACGGGTTGTGTGTGAGTGAGGAGAGAGAAGAAAAATAAACCGAGGGTTTGTTTTTTTTTTTTTTTGTTTTATTTCCCCCTTTTTTCCCAGATTTTACCTTTGGTTTGGGTTGAGCTTATAGGTTGAGTGTAGGGTAATAGATGGACTGACATAAATAACGATATTGGACTGAAAATAGAAAGGTGCCCGTTTAGCTAATCCAATTTAGAAATGCATCCAACACTTGTTTTTTTCTTCGAAAAGCATAATCGGACACAATATCATAACCCATTTCATTAAAGTATAATTATAAAATATCACAAAAATTCGGGGTATTACATAAGTACCTTAAAATATGCCATGTACCGTTCATATGTGGCTATTTTAGTTGGTATACATACCTTTGAATTCAGGATCAACCGGTCTTATAATATCATGAGCAAGACCCTTAATTTGTCTATTAGAAATTGATTGTAACACATCATAAAACGCTGGACTTATTGTTTCACCTAAACGTTGAAAACGCTCTCCAAGCACCCTATTTGAAGCACCTAGGGAGACACTGTATAAAAAAATTTAAACTTTCTCAACGACTGACATGTTAGAGCTTGCTTCTAAACCATACTTGCTTGACAAATCTCTACACAATCGTAAAAGTAGTTGTGGCTCCACTCTTAATGCATTCACATCTAATTGGATTCCTATCTAATAATTCTTTCATCCATCTTTCACCCGTAAGAATGAAAGTCATGCAAGGTTCCTTATACATGTATTTATAGTAATATGAAGCTATTAACGAGAGTGTATATGCTATTATAACCCATATCGTATGCTTCGTATCTTGATTCACATTCATAACACCTTGTGAAAACACTATGTCATTTATTAAATATATTACATATAAAAAAAATATTATATATAAAAACAACTTAACAATGAAAACAAAATTTCTTATTCAACCAAAGCAAAATCCTAAACAAAAACAAACTAATATAAATAAAGACATAAATCGAAAAAAAAATCTTCTAAACCAATCACCTAAAAAGGTTAAGTAAAAGATAACAAATACTCTAAGTCACTAATTGGCTTTGTTATTCTTCGTGCTAAAGAAAGATTTAATCTAACCTAATCTACCAAAGTCACTTCCCATATTTAAGAAAAATTCTCACCTAGTAGGATCCTTTAAAGCTTGAATAGTATAGCCCCACTGATACGTTAGGAATCCGAGTGCTATTTTATACGATTTACACGATGACTAGGAGATGATTATGGTGATTATTGTCGACATTGCATATATTGTGGTTTTGTAATGTTTTGACAGAAAATGTGGCTATTGGAATGAGTTTTGAGCTGATTTGCGGAAGGGTCAACTTTGAACACTCATATCTCTTAAACTAATTGGAACTTTACTGTTAAACCACTTGGATATGAAACTTCATGATCTTAGCTTTCCGAGAAGTGGTCATAAGCCTTATTTGGCCAAGTAACGAGGGAGATACAACCGTTTGAAAGTCGTCTGACGACCCAGTTTACCGCGTCCGCGGAGGAAGAATCCGCGCCCGCGGGAGACACACAGGGACCCGACTGCGCTTTGCGGCGCCCGCGGCGACCATAGCCGCGCCCGCGGTTGTCAGCGACCGGGTCTTATTGCTGTTATTAAATCGAGTCTAATCGCTTGTTTTAGAACGTTAATATTTAAGGTTGTTAGAGTCGTGATCACGCCTAATAACTAATCACTAAGGAAAAATAGGAACTTAATTCCACAATAGAGTAATTAAGAGGAAGATAATTGAATTGGAACTAGGACCGATTGTTAGATTTGCTAGCGGCAATAATCCCGACCAGGACCTCGTTAAACTTGATAAATCAACCACTTATTTCATTGTTTTACTAATTAGTTTAGTCAACAACTCAATCAATCAAAACCCCCAGATCGTTACCACTATTTAATCACACACTTAATTACAATAACTCGTTAAATTCCCTGAGAATCGAACCTTACTTCCCTACCACATAGTTTTTGGAGAGTATTGTATTATATTTGGAAGAGTGACATGACTTAGCTCCACCAAATTTTGGCGCCGTTACCGGGGAATTAATTATGGTGTTTATTTGGATGTTTTGTGTGTGATTTGTTTTGTTTAATCATGAATGCTTTTGATTGTGAGCAATCTGCAAGTGAGGACTTCCATGATTATTTTGCTAGAGTTGAGGCATTGGATAAAGAGTTGCTTTCACGTGGTGTTAAATGTTCTACTTGGCAATTAAGCAATCTTATCAAAGATGGTTTGAACTTTAAAACTCTAGAGTTGGCTAATTATTTGAGCAATGTAACACTTTATTCTATGGATTCTTTTGAAATTTGGGAATTTTGGAAATATATGGCTGCTCAAAGTTTACAGGTTGCTGAGTTGAGACAGAAGGAGTTCTTGCAAAATCTTACATCTTTTGAGACACATGAGACCGATTTAGAACCTATTGGTGAGTTAGATGAGATTGAAGAACCTTTGAAAGTCACTCTTGACCATGAAGTTGATAGATCCCCACTAGTGGAGCCTGTAAGAGACTCTTATACTCCTATGGTGGTGGATGTTGATGGGTTAGATGATGGTGACTATGCGAATGATTGTGAATTTTCTTCTTATTTCACTAACCCTAATGTTTCTACAGACCTTAAGGTTTCACTCATGGGAGTTGATGATAATTCTTCCTTGACTTGTGCTTTACAAGATGATCCATCCCTTAGAGTTTCTTTAGATGTGAAATTTGTTAGTCAGGTAGATAATGCCCTTTTACAGGAGAATGAGAGGCCAGTCAATGACAATGGCGAAGGAGTTAAAACTTGCTTATTTAAGGAAGAGCCACCTACACCATATATGAGTGTGTCCCCTATTTTAACTCCTAAACCCCCATGGGATATAAGACATCACTCTCTTTTGCCTCCTACTCCCAACTTATCCAAGCATGAGAAAATCAATAATGACATAGAAGATAGCTTTGAACGTAGAGGCTCAGACAATCCTCATTCACATGATTTTGCCTCTATTGTTTATGTATTGTTGTTTACTAACGTTTTCTATTGTCAGTCTTTTGAGATATATGCCAGCTCCTTTGATAAACTTTTAAGAGAGTTGAGTTCTTCCGCTCTTAAGTCGTGCAATCCCACCTCTACTAGGTGATCCCGGAAGAAGCCCATAGCCGCGTCGAGCCAAAGACGTTAAACAAGTGCGCTTCTCGGGAGGCAACCCGTGTTTTTTATTTCATTTTCTTTTAGTTTGATTTAAAGTGTTTGTTTTTTGTGTGACAAGAAGATTAGTACCGGTGCTAGTACGTAAAGGTATGTAATTTCTTCCCGTTTCTCTTTCCCTTCTCATTATTTTCACCTTTCTTTCCCAACCCACTTTTTCTTCACTTAGTTTCTTAGACCATCTCTCTTTGTTTCCCACCCACGATTCACCATTTTTGCTTGTTGTAACCCTCCCCAATTTGGCCTGTTACACCCTAAATTTAACCTCATTGCTTTGGTGTATTTGGAGGGTGGAGATTGGAGTTCTTTGATGATGGTGGTGTGGAGGTAGGTTCTATGTGCATTACCTTTGGAGGGAGATGGGCGTTTTGTGAGGTGAGTGTGGTTGGTTGGTGACGATTTTTCCTTGAGGGCGTTTGGGTTATGGTGTGAGTTGAGAGTGGCTCTACACCTTATTTCTTTCATATGAGCATACTGCCTTGAGATGGTTGAGAAGGAGTCATTAGTTCTTGGAGAGAAAAGTTTTAGAGTTACAAGGGAGGTGTGCATCCTTTAGGCTATGAGAACCTGATACGTCTATCGGTGCAAGTTTTTGTGAGATCATATTTCCCCTGTTATACTGTTGTCCTATTCTATTTATTGATATGATTTACATTGAGGACAATGTTCGATTCAAGCATGAGGGAGTGGATAATCGTTGTTATATTGTGATGTACTTATTTATTGCTTTTACAAAAAAAAATGAAAAAAAAATGAGAGAAAAAAGTCAGAAAAGAGAGATGAGAGAAAAGAAAGTAAGGAAAAGACACGAGAGAAGAAAGTGAGCCGGTGAGGACAGGAAAATTAAGGAGAGGCTAGGTGAAAACCTACTGGGCGCCTAGGCAAAATGAGCGGCTTAGGGACGCTTAGGACGTTATAGGTCCCTTTGCTAATTTTGGTTAATGAGTGGTTTGTGTTTTGATGCATAAGATGGTTGGGTTCCGTTACGTTGAGAATACATCCGTGATGGTGCCTAACTAGGAAGACGAAAACCACAAGTGGAATAGAGGAGATAGGTGGATATCAATTCTTACCCGTACTGCTTGTCAAAAGACCTTGGAGACTTATTGGAGATGTTAGATGTACTCGAGGACGAGTAAAGGTCTAAGCATGGGGGAAATTGATACCTTAGGAATCCGAGTGCTATTTTATACGATTTACACGATGACTAGGAGATGATTATGGTGATTATTGTCCCCATTTCATATATGGTGGTTTTGTAATGTTTTGACAGAAAATGTGGCTATTGGAATAAGTTTTGAGCTGATTTGCGGAAGGCTTGACTTTGAACACTCATATCTCTTAAAATAATTGGAATTTTACTGTTAAACCACTTGGATATGAAACTTCATGATCTTAGCTTTCCGAGAAGTGGTCATAAGCCTTATTTGGCCAAGTAACGCGGGAGATACAACCGTTTGAAAGTCGTCTGACGATCCAGTTTACCGCGTCCGCGGCGGAAGAATCAGCGCCCGCGGGAGACACACAGGGACGCGACTGCGCTTTGCGGCGCCCGCGACGACCATAGCCGCGCCCGTGGTTGTCAGCGTCCGGGTTTTCCAAAACCAATCTTTTTTCCTAATTTATGTTCTCAATTTCTATTTAGTATAAATAGCAAACTCAAGACTCTTGTATGGAAGTCCAATCTTTCAGTGTTCTTTGTAACCGTCGGTACATCGTATGGAGAACTAATCTTTTATTCTTGGTTGGGTAATTCAACGTTAGCATTCGATCTAATCGTGAGTTTTAATTCTTTTCCCCAACTCTTAATTATCGTTGTTGTTCCGTTTTAATGTACGTTTATGATTTGTTTATTCTATATTAGCTACCTAGGGTTTGCATTATCTACACTTAGCCTTATTAATTATCGCTCGTTTAATTAATCTGGTAAAGTAAAGAACTTTGATCTAGTATTAGGTGCTCATCGGTGTTAGATCAAAGGGAACAACAACATAATTGGCATAGTATATTACTGCTCAGTGTTTGCGCCCAATTCTCTACTGATATTGTTCTAAGTCTTATTGCTTTTATTAAACCGAGTCTAATCGCTTGTTTTAGAACGTTTAATAATTAGGGTTGTTAGAGTCGTGCTCACGCCTAATAACTAATCAATAAGGAACAATAAGAACTGAATTCCACAATAGAGTAATTAAGAGGAAGATAATTGAGTTGGAACTAGGACCGATTGTTAAATTTGCTAGCGGCGATAATCCCGACCATGACCTCGTTAATCTTGATAAATCAACCGCTTATTTAATTGTTTTACTTATTAGTTTAGTCAACAACTCAATCAATCAAAACCCCCAAATTGTTACCACTATTTAGTCACACACTTAATTACAATAACTCGTTAAATTCCCTGAGGATCGAACCTTACTTCCCTATCACATAGTTTTAGGAGATTATTGTATTATATTTGGAAGAGTGACAGGACTTAGCTCCACCACCCACAATTCACCACACTCTAGTATATCATCACTTCCTACCATACGATTTATAATCTCCATCACTAATAGAATAGTGGATGATTGATCCGGTATGCTATTGACGGAGCTAACATCTGCGGAACTACTCTCCGTCATCTTCTTCACGCATTTTATCAATTTCGAGATTGATCGACAACAATGATGAGCCGACAGATTGTCTCCTCCTTCGTTTCATCTGCATTATTACTTTACTATTTAGTGCAGCCTTTTTGGATATGTTTGATACTTAACTTTAGATGATCCACCCTGGTTTTTTACTTGGGAATCAGGACCTACAGAAGTTGTCTCGGATGCCTGTGCTATGAAAATTTGCAGAAAATTCTCATTATCATTCAATGCAGATGTAAAAGAAGAGCTTTGAAGATAAGCATCAAGACTTTTTTTTTTTTTTTTTTGCAAGAAATCAGATAGGATTATATTCATCCACCTCGGGGAAGAGAAAATCCAGAAAAATCTTACAAAAAAAGAACCACTAAATTAGCTATTTAGACACTCAACTTTTTTCATTATACAAGATGCTTTTAGCCCAAGCTAAAATCCTCACACTAACCACAAATTTGAGCTGACTAATGATCACATGACTGTCATTTTCCCTCTCGGCAAAAAGTTTGTTGTTTCTCTCTTGCCATATAGCATATATGTTGCAATTAGGCTACAAATTTGCCACTTCATTCTCCAATTTCTTCTTCTGTTCCTATTTGCATACCAGCTAACTTCCCTCTTAAAGCTCCAAGTCTGTCGTCGTCCCACATTCATCCTGCTTAACATTTCCCGCCACACTGTTTTTGAAAAGGTGCAATCAAAGAACAAATGCGCACTCAACTCTGCTGCAGCCTTGCAAAGACAACATATGTTTACCAATACTAACCCTCTTTTTCAGATATTATCGATTGTGGGGATTTAGCTTCCTTTGTATAGCTGGAGTGGCTATAAAGGAGTGCTTTGGCAGATTAATTCTATCCCTGATGATTTTTTGCTCCTTTTTTCCTTGGATTTCTTTGTCTGAAGAAGTCATAAGCATGTTTAACTGTCAACCTGTCATCCTTGCTCCATGATTTGATCAGATTAACTAATTCAGTGATTGAGTTGGTTCTATGCAGAATTTCGTCCTTGACCTTGAGAATGCTAGACAGGGCTTCTGCATTTTGATGCCTGTTTTCCACTTCCCATATACTCCTTATCCTGCAAATATATTGCATAATCCAGTATGTCCAAACATTTCTTTTCCCTGACTCGATCATCCAAAGCCACTTTGAGATAAGGGCTTTATTCCAGGCTAGGATCTCTTTGATGTCAAAACCGCCTTCATTCCGAGCTGTACAAGAGCTAGCCCAGCTTTTATAAACCATTATCCTCTGACCCTCTGGGATATTCCATAAGAAGCCTCTGCAAAGCTTGTTAAGCTGTTTGACTATACCTTTAGGAAGAAGGATGACATTGCACCAGTTTTTTTGGATGCCAAAAAGGACTGAATTTATCAGCTGAACCTTTCCAGCATAGGATAAGAACTTTGTAGACCAATGCTGCAGATGAACTTGGATTTGAACAAGACTCAGGCCCGGCCCAATAGTAGGGCGGAGGGGTGCATTGGCCTAGGGCCCAAGGTAAATGGGGGCCCCGAGATTAAAAGGCTGGCTATAGAAAATTAAAAGAAAAGAAAAAAATCTGCAGCTTAAGCTAGGAATTCTTGTTACCGATCATTTCCATATTCACTCTCTTCTTTTCATTATTACTTGGTTCAATTTCCTAATTTAGATAAAATATCTTTCCGCAATCAACTTTAATTAAGGAATCAACCAATTCATTTTTTCTTCACTACCCAAATAATCACTCACTCATATCTTCAATTTATTTTCTCACCTGTTAAAATTGGGAAAAGCCATGTTATTAGGCATTTAGGCAAAAATGAAGAAGGGAAAAAACAAAATCGGTTGGAAAAAAAAAGTATTGTTTGATTTATTAAAAGAAGGATTTTTCTAACTCACATAGGACAGATGATAAAATTCCAATTACTATCTTATGCTAATAAAAAAATAGTAGTGAGAATTTGGACCGTTGATTGCTCGAATTCTTTACATTTCTATCCTTTTAAGGTTTAGGGGCCCCTTGGTTTGATTTCGCACTAGGGCCTGCAAATTGTTAGGAACGGCCCTGACAAGACTTTGGCTGGGCCATAGATTTGGATGGGTGATTTCAATAATGTTTTACATAAAGAAGAGAGAATAGGAAGTAGAGTTAGCTTAGCTGAAATTAGGGAGTTCAAAAACCGTGTGCAGCAATGTGGAATGCAGGACCTAAGTGTTGATGGCTGTATGTACACTTGGAACAACAAATAGGAGAAGGAAAAGAGAGTGTTCTAAAAAATTGACAGAGCTATGATCAATGATGATTGCATGCTTAAATTCCCAGATAGCAGAGCAATGTTCCATCCAGAAGGGTTGTTTGATTACTCCCCTTGTACTATTCAGATGGAAAAAGTTAGGAGTATAGGGAAGAAAAGTTTTAGGTATTTCAGTATGTGGAGCATGGCCACTGGATACAAGGAGATAATCATGGAAGGGTGAAAAAAGGAGATTAGGGGATCATCAATGTATCAAGTTGTGAGGAAACAAAAATTACTGAAAAAACCTTTGATGGAATTAAACAAAAGTAAGTTCTCCAATGTGGAAGCAGCTACTTGTAAGGCACAGCAGGATCTGTATGAAGCTCCAATGGCCTTGCAAAAAGACCCAAAAAATGATGAAACCAAAGAAAATGAGAGGAGGGCATCAGAGAAATACATGTATCTTCAAAAAGCTAGCAATAGTTTTCTTAGACAGAAAAGTAAAGCTCATTGGATTAAGGAGGGAGATGAAAATTCAGCTTACTTTCACTGATCTATTAAAACTAGGAGAATCAGAAACAACATTATTCAAATTCAGGATGTGGATGGAAAACTACATACTGATGATGATGGAATTTAGGGTGCTTTCCTTGCTTTTTATTTGGAATTGCTGGGTAAATCTGCAACTACTAGCCCTATGCACATTAATACAGTGAGGAAAGGGGCAGTAGTATCTGTTGAGATGGCTGAAAAAATGGTCAAAGAAGTCACAAAAGATTAGATTCAGAAAGCCATGTTCTCCATTCTTGGTACAAAAAGCCCCGGGCCTGATGGCTATACAAGCCAGTTCTATAAAGATAACTGGAATATTGTGGGTGATCTGATTTGTGAGGCTGTGGGAGATTTCTTCAAAAAGGGAAGGTTGCTGAAGCAAGTAAATAACACTATTTTGAGCTTGGTCCCTAAAGTGGCTCACCCTAGAAATGTCACAGATTACAGGCCTATAGCATGTTGTAATACCATTTACAAATTCATATCTAAAGTTCTTTGTGAAAGAATTGGTGCCTATCTTCCTGAAATTATAAGCCAGAACCAAGGAGCCTTTGTTCAAGGGAGGGATATAGTGGAAAATATAATGGTGTGTCAAGATTTAATCAGGAAATACAATAGGAAGGCTATATCCCTGAGATGTTTGATGAAAATTGATCTTAGGAAAGCATACGACACTGTTGAGTGGAGTTTTGTGCATCAGATGCTGAGTGCTCTAAAATTTCCACAACAAATGATAAGCTGGATCATGGAGTGTGTCACAACTCCTCATACACTTTGTCAGTGAATGGTGCTCAATTTGGGTACTTTCAAGCCAAGATAGGGCTTTTCTAGCTAACCTAGTTCAAGATGTTCTAGCTAACCTCCATAGTTATTGGGCAAGAGTCTTTGTTCGACCAAAGACAGTGCTGAGGAAAATAAATGCTATCTGTAGAAATTACTTATGGGATGGAATGGAGCATTTGAGAAGAAGTCCTTTGGTCTCTTGGGATGATCTCTGTATTCCAAAGGCAGCTGGTGGGCTGGGAATAAGAGACATTATCAATTGGAATATTACCTGCATAGGGAAATATGTGGCATTGATATTCTACAAGCCTGATACTCTTTGGATTAGATGGGTACATGCTGTTTACGTAAAAGATATGAAATGGGAGGATTATACACCCCCTACTGACAGCAGCAGGCATTGGAGGGGAATTTGCAAGATTAAGGAGAAATTATGTCAGGAATTCTACAAGGGTACATGGGATAATGGTGGTTACACAGTTGCAGATGGGTACGACTGGCTCAGGGAGGTATATCCTAAAGTGAATTGGGGTAAACTAATCTCGAGCAGACATTGTATCCCAAAAACCTCGTTTATCACTTGGTTGGCACAGAGGAAAATGCTGCAGGTTAAAGAGAGACTCAAGAAGATTAGGATTTGTGATGATAATGCTTGACCTTTGTGTCAACAACAAACAGAAAATCATGAGCATCTGTTCTTTCAGTGTGTGTATAACAAGTTATGCTTGGAGGACATTAGACAGAAGTGTGGGATTGACTATCCAGACGTGATGTTGTTAATTGGTGTGCTAGCAAGAGATTCAGGTCCAGATTTCAGAAGCAGGTGGCACCTGCGGTTTTTTGTGGACTTATTCATCAAATCTGTATGACTAGAAATAGGAGTAGATTGGAGAATATAATTCTAATTCCGAAAGTGCTCGGCAATATAGTGTATGAAAATGTTAAGATTAGACTCAGGAGTACTTGCAAAAACTTATCTATTAAAGATAGGAAATGGTTAAGCGAGATTAATCATGCTTAATAGGAGTCTAGAATCAGAAAGGTGAGTTTAAGAGATGAGTGAATCTGGCTTGTACTTTGCAGGGGTATGCCCCGTTGATTTGTAAATCATTTTTGGTTATATATAATTACATTTAAGCAAAAAAAAAAAAAAGGATTTTAGCAATTAGCTAAATATACATTTGGCTTTTGATCCTTGCTGAGTTTAAAGAAATCCCCAAATATCTGAATGGGAATTTTTATGTTGAGTATGTCTTCCTTAATCCCAGGATTCGTGCCAGCAAAGTAAGATCCAGTTATCTGAGGGTTAGCCTGCAAATCTGAAATAGCTGAGAAATTCTCCAAAACCTTGATGATTAAATTCACTGAGGAATGTCCCCCCTAGAGAAGATCATTAAATCATCAACAAACACTAAGTGAGTGAGTCTTATTCTGAAGCTTTTATGATGCATCGAGTAACCTGGCTCCTGATTCATTGCTCTCAGTCGCCTGGAAAGCATTTCCATGCTTAAAACAAAGCGATAAGGTGAGATCTCCTTTGAAAAAGCCTTTGCTAGTGCCATTGATTTTCAGAGAATACCAAGGGCTCCTGACACAAGCCATTGTCAAATCAATGAAAACCTTCAAGATATTGCAGATGATGAGTGTTTTCTCAATGAATTTCCAGCTTAATGAGTCGAAGGCCTTCCTGATATCTATTTTCATAAGACGTCTAGGGGATATATTATTCTGGCCATAACCCTTGACCAAGGCTTGAGAGAGAGCAATGTTATCATAGATGTTTCTGCCCTTGGTGAAAGCTGCTTGCTCAAAATCAATCAAAGATGGCATCACATACTGAAGTCTGTTTGCAATGATTTTACTAACAGTTTTGTAAACTGTAGTGCAGCATGATATGGGCATGTATTCCAATACAGAGCTTGCATTTTTCTTCTTTGGAATTAAGGTGATTATGGCTGAGCTTGATGTACTCCTAAACACACTCGAAACTCACACATAAAAACTACACTTTCTTTTTTTGATTTTCTGTATTTTTTGACTGAAAATAATTTGGATATGGACTTCAAAGACTCTAGATATTGCTCACCTTTGTCTTGGAAGAACTAAGTGAAACTACCACTAGATATTCCTCACTAATGATCCCTTCACAAGACTTAACCTCTAAAAGATATAACTCACTCAAAGAGAAATTAAGACAAAGCACAGAAATCTCATCTGAAGGTTTTTTGTTTTCTTTTTCATAAACTCTGACTTTTACAATGGGTATGAGGTTCTATTTATACAGCTGGGTGAACTTAAAAATGATACAGTAATGTAAAGAAAATATAACAATAAACTAAGGAAATATCTAAAACAAAACTAAGATAATAATACTAATATGGTTGCTGATTTTTTTGATGTATTTCACGTCAGGTCAGGGGCCGAAGTTGCTGCTCTCTTTTCTCTTTGATTGTCTGACTTGTGCTACTCTTTTACAGTCATTTTATCTTCAATATGGGCCAGCTATCATGCTCTGCAAAGCTAAGAAAACACGTGGTCTTTTAGTCAATAATTTTTGCTGCATATACACTACGTCAAATATGGGCTTTAAGAACGGGTCTGTTTAAGCTAAAGAGAACGGTTAGGACGCTGTACTTAAAGGGTAAGAGAACGGTTGAGAACCGTTCTTATACCCTTTTAGAACGGTTCCAGTCAAAACCGTTCTCTTAGGCCTAAGAGAACGGTTATGTAAAGAACAGTTCTTGTATGTGTGCACCTAAGAGAACGGTTATGTAAAGAACAGTTCTTGTATGTGTGCACATAACCAAAACCGTTCTCTTATATATACCCAAAATTAAAAAAAAAAAAAATTTTTTTTGGTGATTTTATGATATTTTGCAGTTTTCTAGGCTTGTACAGTACAATATAAACGGCGGCAACAACAATACAACATCAACGGCGGCAACAACAACACATTCTGGGAATTACATCCCATCAAGACACACCATTACACAATCAAGAAACATGAGGAGTAAATCTGGGTACAATAGAACAATGTGTGACTAAAATAAAATTTCCAACAACACAAAGAATAACAAATTAGATTACCCTTATCAAAATAGAGTGGGTACTCTATCAAAATCTAAATCTTTACATATCAAAATTTACAAAAAAAAAAAAAACAGATCTAAAAACTACAGTTAACCTTAATTCGTATTTCTTCATCACACCATCGTACACTGCGTTGCATGTCGCCCTCGCCATTATCAACTTTAGCCGCCGCCGCTGCTATCATCGTCGTCATCATCTTTCATCTAATCCAATCAACATAACAAAATAAACTAAATCAGCAAAAAAAAATAAAAAAAATTAAAGAATCAGATTGAAGAGTAATTAAAACACGAAAATACATTAAGTTATATAAAAAAAAAAAAAGGAATCAAAATCATAAATATAAAAATTCGTTATACAAAAAAGTAGATCTTGTAACACCCCCTGTTTTTGGGACTTTTAATTAGTGAGGATTGTCGGGAAATATTCATTTTGAAGTTACTAAATTCTATTTTGGGAAATTTAGAGTTACTTTCCTTTTTGGGTTGTCTTCCTAATCGGGTAATTCAATTACTAACTTACCAAAACCCGTCTTTTAATTCCCGTACCCTAAACTATAAATAAAAACAAACCTTAACCCTTCCCTCACTTCACCAGACGCCGCAGAGAGAAGAGAAAGAGAGAGAAGCCGAGAAAGAGAGAAGAAAGAATGAGAAGAGAGCCGCGGCCCCGAACCCGCGAACCACCACCGCCGATCGCCATCGCCGCCTACCGCCGCTCGTGCACCGCCATCCACCTTTCTTTCTCTCTCTTGATTTTAAATTGAGAGTAGTATGTTTCTGTACCTAATTCTTATAATTTTCAGATTAGGGCTTTTCTACTATTCATGTTAATTGAAGTTTAAGCATGAATTTGATGATGGTTATTGATTATTGGGTTGTAGTTGTGATTAACTTTGTATTTGATGCATGAAATATTAAGTTTTAGAATTAGGGTTCTTATGATTGGATTTATGATGATTTAGTGATGATTTTATGGTTAAGATTGTGTAGTATTTGGAGGGATTGTTTATTATGGTTTGTAGAACTCATGATTTTAATTTGGGGGTGTTCTATGATGT
>JBBYHQ010000017.1:1548513-1574550 GCA_038382645.1 Spergularia azorica
TCGTCATTACAAAACCAACTTATATTCTCCGAATTATAACACAAACCAACAAATAGGAGAATACTCGCAATCCCATAAAAATTACACTAAAATGACCACCAAAATGAGATATAATCCACTACTTAGACACCACTAATACCATCACATCAGCTTGCCAATCCTACTACCTATCTTACTCAAGGCATGCTCACTCCATAGCCGGGTCCAAGTCTGGCAAAAGAATCCAGATAGGAACCATTGACGTACAGTCAAAGCTCTTGAGAGATGCTCGGAGACCATGGTTTCAAAATCAGCGGATTTGCACCCAATTTCCAAGGCCCTCCTTTCTGAATTTCATTCCTAGCAGCCTCTGAGCTGAATTGGAAAGCAAACCAGCCTCTCCTGAAATATTTTACAATGGGTTCTTCTGTCTTTCCACACTCTTTTAGCATAATCAACCATGTCCTTCATTTTTGGTTTAGCGCCTAAGTAGGAAATCTTCCTTTTTTCATGACCCGTTTCTTACAATTTGCAACCATTTAATATTTTCTACACTAATAGATTAATATATAAACATTTATTTAAACACAAAGTAGCAATTGAAAGAGAAAAACGGGTCAAACTTTAAACAATGCAAGCCTAAGACTAATGAAACATAACAGTTTTAAGAAAATATATAGAACAAAGCAAAAATTACATTGGAAGTACTTTGCACATACTAGTATATATTGAGAATATTTTTTCAAAGTTACGCAAGTTATTAACAATAGAAATAAACACATCAGAATAGTGTTTTTAACTTTGACATTTAAGTTTCACATGATTTAGTTGCCTTCATTACGGGTAATCATAAACGAGAGCTGTTGTTTTGATGCCAATTATTTTTTATTTAATTCGATATGTTCACGGCATTTGATGATGTTACCACGTGTTTCTTTAAAAAAACGTCCCACGTCTGGTGCAATTATCTAACTGAATCTCCAACTGTGACATCTCTTCGTTGATTATATTATCGCCCGGTCAACACGGTAAATTTGTCCACTGCATATCCCGTAGACTCCAGTGTTTCAAACACTCAAACCTATTTGATCTAAACTCTAACTGTCACTATTGTTATAAATTTGACGCAACAATATCTTATACTTATAATATTAGTAATTACTGATATAAATAGTTCAAAATTAAAATCAATTATAATAAAATTGTGTTATAACACCTCGCGCAATTCTTGCATGAGTAAAAGAACTTGTAGTACACTAATAATGATCTGACCCGAATTTTCACCTAAACCTAAATTAACCCAACAGGAACAAATCCGCATAATTTGACCCATACCCGATACCCCAAGAAGGCCTGTACCTGACCCGACCAAAAAGTGGCACTAATTCGAACTGCACAATAACCTATCCAACCCGAATGATCCGTTTGTCCTGTCTAATCGTCCGGGCTGAGCTGACGGAGCCTGGGCTATTTGAAAAAACATTTCATCTTGACAAATTTTTAACTTTTTATGGTCCGTCGATTCTACCCCCTCTTCTCCCAAAAGTTCAAATAAAATCACGCAAAAGCACAAGTAGCCAGTACTGAGTAACGCCACCGCGCGCAGCGCATCGGTCTACTTTCCTCTTCATTTTCGCCTGAAATTATTCATTCATTTCCAAGCAAATTTTTCCGTTTATTACTTGGTAAGTATTAATTCTACTCATTTTCTTTATTTCCTTATTTCATTTCTCATTTCTTGCTTTAAATTAATTTTGGGTTCCAATTAATTAATTTTATTTTGAAACCCTTTTTCTTCTTAATCTCAGTGAATTTGAATTATATGTTGTTGTGCGATCTTCATAATTAACAATAATGATAGTGATAAAGATGGAAGAAGGTGGAGGAGCAACAAGCTTGATGAACAAGATACATAATTCAATATCTGATTCCACTTATTTGGCAACATCACTCACTTGTGTAAAAACCACTGAATTCGAGCTGGTAATTTCCTTTGTCTTTTTTTCGAGTTTTACGAAACCCTATCTGGGTTTGTTTCATTGACGAATTTTATGTGTACCCTTTTGAGATTGTTCTTAATTGATGTTGTTTGGTTAGGTACAAGGTATACTGCATGTATTGCAGGGAAATTCGAGTCCTTTTTTTGTGTGGGACGAGTTTCGAGGTCGATTTTATGCCAAACTTGGTATCTTTGTTACCCACCTGTCTCAGACAGGTCTTCATGAGGTGCTCAATCAGTTTTTGTATGCTGCTTCCTGTTTAAAGGAAGTTGAGGTTGTTATTACTAGAAGTGAGAGGGATGGGAGTTTGGTGCCTACATTGCGAGCGTTTGTTAGTTCCGCTTCTGCTTGGTTGAGGGTTAGTTCTCTTTTGTTATTTGTTGCGTATTTGCAATGTTTTTGTGTCTGGTGTTGGATGTAGGGGGCTGAGTTTGTGTTGTGTTTGAATCAGAGATTGCGAGACATTGCTTTGAAGGAGGAAGTTAAGATAAATGAGTCTAATCGAAGGACTGTTCCTACGCTTTTAGTGCTTGCTAATTCTCTGTCGAGGTTAGCCATTCTATTAACTCGTGGTCATATTTGACTTCAGTGATTACCTTTCACCCACACCTGTGTCGATTTCCTGTTTACTGTTTAGTTGTTGGTGTGCATCTTCTGTAAGAATGAGTGTATATATCCAAGACTAGAGCTGTTTAATGTGTTATATGGCTCACTTTGGCTGCCAGTGTAGCTCATTATAAATGTGTTGGAAGGAGTGGAGGAGAGACGATTTCCAACTCTTTAGTTCTGTGCATAAGAATTCTTAGCAGCTGCATTTATAATTGTGGGAAGTTTGAAGTGTGCCGAAAAACTTTGAAGATATAAAATGCTGCTGAATTTTTGTATGAGCTCGGATGAATAGTTTTGGATGTCTTGTTATAGTAAAACATAGTGGCCATCCAATTAGAACAATTAATTAAGGATACACTATCATTGGTGAATATAGATATTATCCTTGACATAGATAAAATTTCTGTATGAGCTCGTATGAATAGTTTGTAATCTATGCCTACCACTTTCTTGTAACTTTGGGTGCAATTTGACATTTTCGACAAGAAGGCATGACCAAAATATTGAAAGTTTTCATTTGCATTATAGAATGAGATGTTGTATCCGTCATCAGGGTATTAAGTATGAGAAGTTACTAATACATTCAATCTGCCATGCAAGTAACGAGGCCGTCCCTTTTGGCCATGAGTGAAGATTTAGGGCTCCAAATGTGAATTCCCATCTTAGGTTGTGTTGCAAGACTTGCAACAATGGTGGACTAGGATGTTTTAGAGAAGGTTAACTGTATTTTGCTGTGGGTGTGGTTTTGTGTTTGGAAAATCATACTCAAAAGGGTGATGTTTCTTGACAATGTTAGATTAGTATCTCAAGGAGAAAAAGGAGTAAATTTGTGTATTTAGAATTCGAAAACTTCAGGTTGATATGAGGAAAAGTTACTGTAGTAGAATTTCTGCTTACTTTTTTTTCCCTTCTTTTTCTTTTCCTAGTTTATAACTTTTACTGAAATTAAAGGGGTTGTATACTTGTATCCGCTGATTTCTTGGATTTGATGTACCTTACATGCCTAGCTACAATCAACTTGCGTATCGTTTAGTTTGTTCTTCCTCCATCTCTGATGTCTCTTATAATGTTAATGATGCAGTCATCAGATGTTTCATTCCTCACTTTAATTGTGAAGGTGCTAACATATGTTTTACCTATTTTAAGCTGAAATTTTATTCATTGAAAAACCATGTCTTGATGATTCTCATTCTATTTTGTGCTTTTCCATGCATGTGAATTGGAAGTTCATGTTTTTAATGTTTTATCATTCCTTCCATCCCCTATTTTGAAACATAGATCTTTCCTTTTGCTCTTATGATTGCATATCTAAAGCGAATTCTCCTTTGGCAATCTGTTTCCCTATGTTATTGAGAACTCTGATGATGCTTGATTTATTTTAGTCTTTGTTCAGGAGCTGAGCTTTTGCTACAAATAGTTCATGAAGCTATTCCCAAATTGTTGCTTGAGTCTCTGCATTCTGTTCCTGCTGCCGAAGTGGCTGTCCATGTTCTTGATCTTCTTTACAAGAAGCTAAATGAAGCCTGCCTAGTGCAGGGTGGTGAGGTGGTTAATAAATAAATGTCCCTCCTTTAATTCAAATTTGTAAATATTACTGAATTTTATGCATTTGTCAGGAGGAATCATACAAGATGCTCCTTTATCTATTTGTTGGGAGTCTACTACCTTATATTGAGAGTCTTGATTCCTGGATTCATGAAGGAATTCTTGATGACCCTTATAATGAGGTAAACCTGATTTCTTGATAAATGATAGCAAGTATTTAGTTATCTGATGCCCTTTACCTATGCTCTGAATGTTGAAAACATTATTAAGAATTTTTTTCAATGCAAGTTTATGGAATGGTGTGGTTAAGCTCATTATTAGTTTGTTGCTTTTTGGGTGGGGGAAATATGGTCTCTGGACTCTGAAGAGAGATGGGCTACTGGATGTGGATTGTGGATTTTAATAGAGTAAGATTATTGTATGTGATGGAAGTAATGCTAAGGGACGTAGGTGAAGTGCTCTTTTTTTTTTTGTCTTTTTTTTTTTCATCAAACACGAGTTGGTTTTGTGAATAACATTCCAATTGTAAGGCCGCAAAAACTCATCGTAGAAACATGAACAAGTTTTTTTTAAGATTTCCTTTTCTGCAAACTTTGGGTCAAACTTTTTTCATCAACCTACCAGATACTATGCATATGAGTGATAGAAATCCTATTGAGTGTTGTGCATGTAAATGTTTGGCAAAAACTCAGTTGTGTCCACATGGAAAGCTATAATCTAGTTATTTTACCTAAGACCTTATTGTTTGCTAGTTTTCCTGATCATGGGAGGAAATATAGGTCAACATCTTGGAGTGTTTTGCAGTAATTTCTCCAGAGCCTCTGAATGTGAGTGAAAGAATTATATGAAGCGTGGTGTTCATTATGCTGAAAACAGCGTTCACCAAAAAAAAAACTATGCTCTTTTATGCTTACTAAGACCTTACGTTTGCTAGTTTTTTGTGCATCGAAGAAATAATGTCTAACTAGTTGGAACCTTTTTGTTATTACTCTCAGACAGAAATATATGAGATAATTTGAATTGTATCTTGCTTTTTGATCATGTATGATCTCGGTTGCCCTGCAGCTGTTCTTTTATGAAAACAAAGTAGTGTCGATCAATGATACTGAATTTTGGGAGAAGAGCTATCTTTTCAGATCACTACCTAATCAAAAGCTTGACGAATCTTCAAGTGTAGCTCCCCTGCAGCAGGCATGCCCATTGTTTCTCAAGGACATATCTAATGAAATTATTTCTGCTGGGAAGTCTTTGCAGCTGATACGGCATGTGCCTACGGTTTTGAACTTGTCTATTCCCATGGTAGGGAGATGCGAAAGCCGTGATGCTGATAGAAGTGACTGTAGTGCCACTGGACCATTGCTCCTCAATGACAAAGATGAAGAAATAGATTCTGCGGGAAAGTCTTTGCTGCAGATTAGTCACGTGCCAATGTCTTCGACTACTTCAGCCTCCACAAGATTAGAATATAGTGAGTACAGCACAGCACAGTTGACATTGGTAGAGGTGTTTTTCATATCTCTGGCTGGTATTATAGGACATGGAGATCATGTCTATAATTACATTCTAAAAGATGATATTTCATGCTTAGTTCCTTGTTCATTGGGATCTCAAGTGGAGGGACTACAATCTGAAGCAAAAGATAGGTCAAGTCCTAGTTGTTCCTCTACTAATCGAAGGAAGATTTGGGTTGAGTTATTCGATAGTATATTACAGGAAAGACGACCTTCTCATGTGACTGAGGAGTTGCCTAATGGAAAAGGTGAAAATGCAAATTCCAGGGTGGCGAGTGAGCTTGGGAAAGCATGCTGTGCTGTAAACCCTGTCATTACTGTTTGTCATAAGTTTTTGAATAATCCTAGTGACTTGAGAAGCTTAAATCTGTCAAAAGATTCCCATCTTCCCCCATTAAATGACGAGGCCTTATGGGAGGGAATCTTCAATATCGAGAGCAACCAGCCATTATCAATTAAGCAAACAAATTGTGCTTTAGGTTTTCAGTTTAGTGAATCCCAATACATTCGTTCACAAAATGACTCAAGATATACAGAAGCCATCTTTCCTTTTCCAGCAGTACTTCCCTCATATCAGGTACTTTTTCCAACTACCTGTTTTTAACATTCATGTCATGTAATATAGGACCAGCTTTTCATTATTGAATGAAAATTGATGTCAGGAGGACCTCCAAATGTCAGAATTCTTACCGCTCCAGAAAAATAGCACCTTATCTTCCAGAATTCTTCTCTGGATTCAAACTGCTGAACCAAAGGGCACTCCACTTCCTATGATTATACTGCAAGAATGTCTAATGGTCTACATCAGGAAGCAGGTTGTTACTCCAAATTTACTATCATAATTGGTCCTCGAGGCTGAAATGTTTTGTCACAATTGTTCTCATGCTTACATCAGGTGGATATTATTGGAAGCGACATGCTGTCAAAGTTACTTAAGGACTGGAGACTCATGGATGAGCTTGGAGTTCTAAGAGCTATATACTTGCTAGGTTCAGGTATCAGTGGTCATTCCAGTAGCTGAGTTCACTACATGACCAGAATGATGTTTTTTTTTTGTCATGGATGATTATTAATGGTTATTTCAGGGGACCTTCTTCAGCACTTTTTGACAGTGATCTTTGGTAAGCTGGATAAAGGAGAATCTTGGGATGATGATTTTGAGTTAAATATGATATTGCAGGTAAAGTATCCTGATCAGCACTTTGTTCCTATCTTAAGTTGGACAAACCAACTGCATTTATCTGGGATTAATGGTTGGAGGCAATTGTTTCTCTGTCTTCTGAGTATCAAGTACATGCTTTTGATTGGTGAATGTGTTGTTCATATTATCTGCCGGGTCGTAGATTTTCATCCTGATGTTCAGTTGTCAGATTGGCATGTTTGTTTGCTTTCAGATTAGTTATTTGACTTCTTATATATGACCGAAGCAGCAATAGTAAGCTTTTAACAGTTGTATTGCTTAACTTATAATTGTGGCGATCTTTAAAGAACCAGTTTATGTAGAGTATGTGAGTATATGATCTTTCTTTGAGATAAAGAAGTTCTTGCTGCTGATATCTTAGACAAAGACCTGGAGAAAGTTTGTTATTTGAAGAATGTACACTTTAGACAGTGATTAAGTTTCTTACTGCAACCTTTTGGTAATGCATATTTTGCTTGTGGAGTTTTACTTTCTCTGTCACTCTGATCGTTATTTGTGCCCACTGCAGGAGTCAATTACCAACTCTGCAGATGCGATGCTATTGAGTGTACCAGATGCATTGGTTGTTTCCATCATAAAACCTCATGGTCTTGACGGTAGCAATCAGCAAAATTCTGCCAACATTGTGTCTACGCCTCGTAAAAGCCATGAGCATGTCGTAGGCATTAATGGTCTTGATATCCTCAACTTCACCTACAAGGTCTGGCTCCTGAATTGGTGTTCTCAGAAAGATGTAGTGAAATATGTAACAAATGCCTTTATATGGTTTTTGGGGTTTCTGAATGATATCCTTTTAGAACTTTGTTTTCAAAAATTAACACAAGTTATGCAAATCAGTTTCCGTAAAGCCTAAGATTTCGAAGAACTTAGTAGGGATCCGGCACTTGGAAGAAAAGGGGTCCTGGTAAATAAGAAAAGTATGACAATTTAACTAGCATCATACAAGGAGTGTTTCGTGGTTAATACTTGATATAGAGTGAGGTTTTAAGACTCTGCATTGTTCTTGTCAACTCCATCATAGAATCCTGTTAATTTTAACAGCACTAGGCTCATCATTGAATTTAATGTGAATTGTCATTGTCATCTGCGTTCCTTGTTCCCCCAGAATTCTAAAAGCTTTTGATTTTCATGTTTCCATGGGCCTTACCAAGGCACTTTATAAATTATCAGCTAACCTATCAACCTTACACACACTCCAAAGATTCCCTGTTGTCTACAATTTCTTTCGTTCATCCACAAATCTATTTTTTTTAATATTTCTAATTGGTTCATTATGTTTGAAATTTTATGGCATACACAAGACGGTTACAGATGACGATTCATGTTAGCCGACCCCAAATCATTTTGGGATTAAGACTTGGTTGTTGTTGTTGTTACACAAATCTATTTTTTCTTTTGCCAGTTTTTCTGAAGGGTGTGTGTATCTGTGCTCTTTCAGGTTCCTTGGCCACTTGAGCTTATTGCTAACACAGAGGCAATCAGAAAGTATAATCAGGTAAAACAACAATTATGTACTCATGCAGGTGATTCATTTTTTGAATAAATATGTATAGTAGGATTATAATTTATCATGCAACGGCTCATTTCTGAACATAATCATGTAGGTGATGCATTTCCTAATGAAAGTTAAACGTGCAAAGTTTGTACTCGGCAAGTCTCGCCGATGGATTTGGAAGGTTTGGCTTTCTCTCTATCTTGGTGTTATCACTGTATAGAAACTTTGTACGGGGACATTTTGCACACCTTGGGATTAAAAGTGAGACTGCTTTGGCTTCTTGCGAATTACCTGTTTTGCAATATTGCTTCATTCCTATGGTGATGCTGCTTCATTCTCATTAGTGATGCTTTGCTTTACTACTCTTGCCACATTGCTCCATCCTAATTGCAATTGTTTGTTTTTGACATTGATTTACATCAGGCAAAAGGTGCAGCGTCAATTGGTTATAAGCGCCGTTGGTTAGTCGAGCAGAAGCTTTTGCACTTTGTGGATGCGTTTCACCAATATGTTATGGATAGGGTAAGATTTTTGTCGTTGTCAAAGCTTGCATTTGGTAGACTGATAGGCCATTTTGTACTCTACTTCTTGAGGTCTTTATACTTCCATTTCGCAGCTGTTCTACTTGTGCGTTTATTTGCAGCTCTTGATCTGTAAGTCGTTAGTCAAAGCCAGTTGCAAATTTATTTTTTATCTTGAAAAGGTGCGTGTTGTTACCTCTGAAGACGTGTGCTAAAACTTGTGTCCCCCTGGAAAAGTTAACCTTTTTTTTGTAATAAATTAGTAGATTTTGTTCCTCCAAAATGGGGAAAGAAAGCTAAGAACCCCTAAGCCTTAGTGATTAAGGCTATCAATTATTTCCTCATGTAAGCATTCTTCTGTCCATGCAAGGACTCGAACACTAACCTTAAACTTAATTTTACTAACTATCCAAGGAATGTCATGCTTTACATTAGCAAAAATTCTACTATGTATCCTGCCAAATCACGTAAACTGTACCCAAAAGGCTACATCTCTGTCTTTTATTAATCCAGTACCTTTTGTTTGCTCTCCGAACATCTATCTTGCGCGGGTAAGGTCACAAGGATGATGTTATTACTACAGCATCCCCAAATTGGGAATAAAATCATTTTCGAGGCACTGACCCATTTATACACTTCTGCAACAAAAAGTTCAATTAATAACGATGCTATAAACTAGCGAATGAAGATGTTGTGGTAAATATTTCTATGAGATTGCAGAATTGTCCTCCCATAGTCGCATCATCTTGTTTGCAATTGGAATTGCAGGTATATCATAGTGCATGGAGCGAGATGTGCCAAGGTATGGCTGCAGCCCGCTCCTTGGATGAAGTGATTGAAGTACATGAGGCGTACTTGCTATCAATCCAAAGGCAATGCTTTGTTGTTCCTGATAAGCTGGTATATCTTTCTTTTGCTGCCCCCTGTGCTTTTTTATTTTTTATTTAATTGGATTATGCTTGAAGAGTTCCTTCTCTTTTTCGTTTTTTCCCCTTTACTGTAGGGAGTTTTCCAAGTTCAGCCTCTTAGTCTAAACACTGATCATGTATTATATGTAAACTATAGGGGGCACTGATAGCTAGCCGAGTAAATACCATCCTTGGATTGGCTCTGGATTTCTACTCAATACAGCGAACACTGAATAGTGGTGGTGCTGTTTCGGCCATCAAGGCCAGATGTGAAACGGAAGTTGACAGGATTGAGAAACAGTTTGATGATTGCATTGCCTTTCTTCTTAGGGTATCTTTCTAACAATGCCTTCTTTTTTGCAAATTTACAACAATTAAGCCTGATTGATGTGATTGTATCAATGTGTTGTTTTCACAGGTCTTATCGTTTAAGCTCAACGTGGGGAACTTTCCTCATCTGGCTGATCTAGTAACAAGAATAAACTACAACTATTACTACATGTCGGATAATGGGAACATGATCACAGCTCCTGGTTCTGAATCAGTCAAGTTAGCAAAGACCTTCCCCAGTAGACCTGGCTAATCAATTAGGTCTGATCCCTGGTCCATGGACAGAGCATTTGGTTTTCGCTACTACTTGGGGCTTAATTCCCGCAAAAAGCCCGTGTTCATTAGCAGATTAGCACCTGTCATTATACGTCAGAAATCCTGGTGATCTGCATTATTCCTATTCCTGTACCAGAGGTGTTCCCGCCTTCCCGATGAACCTGGTGCCTAGGAGTGTTACTGTGTCAGTGTAATATGCACTTCGGCTTGTGAATATCGTTCCTGTGTGTATTTACATGTTACTTCGTCTGATCTAGAGCACTTTACTCTTTTTTTTTTTTTTTTTTTTTTTTTTTTTTTTGGTACAATGAGCACTTTACTCCTTAAGTTGGTTGCTTACTTGCTTCGACGTGTGCAATGAATCCTTTGCTAGTTTCTACTACTACAGCTACTCCCTTTCTTTCATCTTTTTACGTAACCCCGGCCCAACATAAAAGATTGAAAGAAATAGAGGGAGTGGAATAAGAAGACAAGATCTTAGCCATTGACTTTTATTATGGAGCTATTTTACATCCCTCTCTCTCTAACTATAACTCACGACCATCCTCCGTTTAATAACGTGTCATTATTGCTACAAGGCTTGCTCTTGCTACAAGCCTACAATCAACATCAACCTTAAAACACACAACCACCTCCGTGCTTGTGCACCGGGCTGTTTTGGATTGGTGCCTATGACGCAAGGGTTTTCGGGAGAGAGAGAGGGAGAAGAGGAGATTACCTATGAGCACTGCAATCTCAAAATCAAGGTCAAGTACGCCGCTATAGTTTTTTAGTATAAATATAAAAAATATATACTCCCTCTGTCCCCCTTTAAACACCCCGCTCCCTTTTTTACGTGGTTTAAGGTGGTGTGATTTGTTTATTATTGTTTGAGATAATGGATGATTTATTTATTATTGTTGAAGATAATGAGTGGTTTGTTTATTATTTTTGGAGATAATGGGAGGTTTGTTTATTGTTTTTGGAGATAGTGGAGGGTTGATGTGTGGTGAAAACTTACCCCATTTAGTAAGTTTTGAAATGGGGTGTTTAAAGGGGGACACCCAAAAAAAGGAAAGCGGGGTGTTTAAAGGGGGACGGAGGGAGTATATATTGTATCTTTTAACAGTAAGTCTCCTGTGATCTTTAAAACTAACAACAAACTCGAAAACACAAAATAAAAGTGTCCATGAATAAAACCAAGTGCTCTATATTTATAACAAACAAAACGATAACCTGCAACATTCTCTGCAAGATAACGATTAAAATGAAGAGAAGAGACGCGCATTATTATTGAAGATAGGAAGATAACGGATAATAAATTTGAGAATGAGAGTGTGAATGTTCACAAATTCTCATAAAAGACGTCTCTGAATAATTTATTGAGAGACTATTAAATTATATTACAAAGTTACTATTTTTACATTACTTGTAACCATGATAATATTTTTAGTGATCGTATTACTTTACTATTATAAATCACATTATCTATAATTTTGGGCAATGACATCATATAAAATTAGCTAGAATTTATAAAGTAACCCCTTTGCAAATATTAGATTAAGTGTTAAGATTTTTGTAACTAAAACGATTACCAAAAGTGGTATAACGGTCACTAATTACATAAACGGGGCCACGATGTAAATAACATGGTTGGTCTCTCAATAAATATTGAGAGACGGTCTCCCGCAAGACCTACCGGTGTTTTGCCCGATTAGTAGCTTAATGCATGTTATTGTGTCCTAGATAGATCCAATATTAAAAATCGGGTTTTGTGTTAAAATAAAGCTGCACGTTGGACCGCCCATGTCCCTCCGGTGCCCTCTTGGTGTCGGTGTCCAAGACTGTATTGGACACGAACACGAGAATACTAGCAAACATGTAGGTTAAATTGACTTTTTTGTTAGCATCGTAGAGTCACTAATTATTTTCCGAAAAACTCAACTCAACTACCGTAAAACCGTGTCACATGAGAGTAGATTATTGTTCAAGAAACCCGGAGTATATAAGGAGTTGTTGTAGGCGCATACTACGTTCTTAGTTTGCACCCAACCCATACATATTCTCCAAATTAATTCAATTCCATTTTCTCAATCCTTCAATTTTATTAAAATTCTCTACCCAGATTTTCAATCTAGGCAGCAGCCATGGCGGTGAGTTTCCCTATATCTTACTTTCACATTCACATTCTTAATTTCATTATTTTCTTCGCATCTTCAGGATTACGCAAGTAGTTAAGGTTTTTATCTCGCGACTTAGATTAGGGTTTTGTTTTGTTTGTTGGAAATTGAATTGATTGGTGACCTAGGGTTTTAGTCCGCTGTTGAAATTTGTGTTCAGTTGTTTAATTTTGTGAATTTTGAGCGATTCGTTGAATTCTACATGTGAATGGAAGTTATTGTTACTAAGTTTGTTTACATTAATCGGAAAGTTGTAATTTTGCTGAGTTTTCATGCAATTGCGGTAATCGGTGATGTTTTCGCCGTTGCATTAATCAGAAAGTAATGATTTTACTGAGCTGTGGTTATCGGTGATGTTTTCGCTGGTTACATTAATCGGAAAGCTATGATTTTGCGGAGTTGTGGTTATCGGTGATGTTTTATTTTGCTGGATATTGTCCGATATTCGGGTTTTCTGAGGGTGTGGGCGATTTCTGAATTCTCTATAGCTTCATGTTAATTTGAAACCCTAGAGTTTAGGGCTTGAGAGTGGTGGTTATATCATTGTTAGAGGATTGGGAATCGATTACCAATTACCAAAGCTTAAGACTTTACAGAATTTGAAGCAGAGTCCGTTTTCAAGATAGTATCTTTAATCAATCAATAATCATTTAGACACAATAAGGTTTGGGAAACGTCAACAGTGGGCTGTTTCATTCTTTCATTATTTTTCAATCAAAGCTTATTGTTAACTTGGACGGACTCGATGCTGCAATGTATATTTGTGTGCTCTACTTTTAGAGCTTTGATGCTTGAAACTACACAACGAATTTTTATATGGTGCCTTCTTGGCGTGATGATGCATATGATGTGATGTGATTGGATGTCGCTCATTTTAGTGGTCTTGGCTTTCTTGTTTACGGTCTCTCTGGTTGTTGTTTGTCAGGAAAATCTTAAAGCCCAAATAGAATCACTTTTAAATGTATACCTCTTTATGTAGAGAAGCTCGTGACTGGAATACATTGAGTGACCAAATTAAGCTATTGGCAAAGCGTCGAGGTCAACATAAAGAGGTATATACTAATGATTTGTATTGCTGTGATCTGTTGCAATCTCAAATTAAGCTGTTCATTAAATTAGTCAAATTACATTACTTTATCTGGACAGATAGTAACCTATTTGAATTTAGGTAGTTTACAGCGTACTGCAGGTTGTATTATCAAATGATTCAATTCTTCTGCGATTCAACCAATATGAGACTGAAATATCTCTTGATTTGCTGAAGTCTTTTTGGGATATCTGCTTATGTTAGTAGTTAGTGCTAGAAGCTCACTTAAAAATGCCAAACATACCCGTTGTTTACAATTTCTGTCCGTGTATCGAATTATATTGCTCTACTGCTCGTACATTGCAGTGGAGTCTGGTTTTAATGAATCCCCAATCGTAAACTGTGTTCAGTTCTGAATAGATGTGTCATAAAATACTTCCACTTGTTAGTTCAGTAAAAAGTTTGCCTATATTCTAGTTCAATACTAGAATCAATGTCAAATCTAAACTTGTTAGTATGAATTTTTAAGGTTTATATGTATATGTTTTTATTCGTTGTTAATGATAACAGCTTCATTTATATATGATGTTGAGATGAAGTGTGAAATGAGAGTTGAAGTCCTTGCAGATAAATTTTGCAGTATTTTTATATTTTTATTCTTTTTAAATTTGCTGTTGAATAACTTTATTATCAAATTGAAGGTTGGTATAATACTAGTATCTCTTGCTTTACCCTCTATCTAATTCAGAACTCTGTTCTCCACAGGTTTTGAAAGCAATGGTGTGGCTGGCAATGCAGTACATAGAACAAACGCCTAATATCGAGACTCGTATAGAGCTTATCCAAACTCTAAGCACTGTATCTGCTGGGAAGGTAGATTTTTCTCAGTTCATATTGGAAAAGATTGATATTTTATAGTCTAGTGTTCATCTATGGGTTCTGTTTGGATTATCTTTCATGTTGTTTTTTAATTTTGTTTTGTTCAGATATATGTTGAAATAGAAAGGGCACGGTTGATTAAGAGTCTTGCTAAGATCAAGGAATCCCAAGGACTTATTGAAGAGGCTGCTGAGTTGATGCAAGAGATTGCGGTTAGTAAAGATTTGGTGTTATCTGGACCTTGTGCTTTTTGAGGATATATTCTTAGTTATGAGCTGCCGATGTAATCATCATTTTCTGCACTTACATTCCGCAGGTTGAAACTTTTGGTGCTATGGCAAAAACAGAGAAAATAGCATTCATTCTTGAGCAAGTATGTATAGCCTTTTAACCTGCGTGCTGGTTTGTTTTTATTTCGTTTGTTTGCTAGATGTTGATCTTGGACTTCTTCTCACCCCCCCCCCATTCCGCTTGTTAAAAAACTGAGTTCTTATGTCTGGAATTATTCACTGTATCTCAGGTTCGTCTTTGCTTGGACCGGCTAGACTTTGTTCGGGCTCAAATCCTTTCAAGAAAGATTAGTCCCTGGGTGTTTGATATTGATTCTTCAAAAGAAAAGAAAAAACCCAAGGAAGGTGACGCTGTTGTAGAAGAGGCACCTGCTGATATTCCATCTATGTCAGAGCTGAAGCATATCTATTATGAGTTGATGATTCGGTGAGTTACTTTCTGGTTCTTATGTGTTTCCCAACTTGTAGCTTTGTCGTAGACTTGCAGTAGGTATCGTGGAGTTCACTTCTACTCCTGTATAGTTGATGTGACCTGTCTTGAAATAGGTCTGTATGTAGTGTCATGGGGTTGGCTGAAAACATTGGTTTATATATAACTTCGGGTGGCATGCCATCTGGTTCACTAGTTGGGATGCTTTTAAGACTTGGGGCATAGCCTTTTCAGGAAATTTAACAGACTTAAAGAAAGAACTTAAATTTAGAAAAGTCCTGGAAATTTTCTGTTACAAGTTGAAGTGGTAAAGTAAGTTCAACTTTTTTAAGTTGAAGAAAACAAAGCCTACTGGCTACTCATGGCAGGGATGGCGACTGTGAAAGGAATGAGATGAAGCGCAATCTTATCTGTCTAGCTTCTTGTTCAAGAAAGTATATGAGTCAAACTTGTCACATAAGGCAATGGTTGTAGCAGATGGTAGGTTACTTGTCACTGTTGGAGAGTATCAGATGTTAAGGGAGATATTGAGCTGATCTGTCGTAGAACTTCTGGTGGGTGGTCATGATATTGAGGAAATGGAAGAATTGGGTTTCTTGAAGAAGTTACTATTAGATTTGTACTCGTCAAAAGAAAGTCTCCAAGTGATCTTGATTATTCAAAGATGAAAAAGTTTTCGTTGGTGGCTTTTGTGAGAACCCCTTCTCTGAAGAAATATAATTTTATCTGCTGTCCTTGGGTTTTTTCAAGGATGGTCATGCTTGCTAGCAAATAGGTGTGAACTGTATTAAGAAAAAATGTGTGATGGCCGGTCTTTGTGTTTAGATAATCACTCTATTAGCGTACTGGATTCGCCTTCTAAAATCTTTTACATGCGGACATGCTTTTCCTATCATTGTTTTGGTGGTAAATTATATATATTGTTATTACGTCTGACTGAAAGTTTGTGTTCTGAGCTGAATGATTTTCTTCTACTTCAGATACTACAGGCACCACAATGATTACCTTGAAATATGTCGATGCTACAAGTCGATCTATGACATACCATCTGTCAAGGAAGATCCTGGGCTGTGGATTCCGGTATATAACGCTCTGCTTTTTTAATACCAGCATGTTCATGCGGGCCCACAATAGTTGTATGAACAGTATGATATACTCGTATAATTTTGTGCAGATCTTGAGAAAAATTTGCTGGTATTTAGCTCTTGCTCCACATGATCCAATGCAGTCAAGTCTTCTTAACTCTACTCTGGAGGATAAGAATCTTTCTGAAATTCCAAAGTTCAAGTATGCCACTTTGCTTTAAAGATTTTCTGTTCCAGTTATGGACTGCTTTACATCCGCTTGTCTTATTTTGATTAATGGGTTCTCTTGATGTGCTGCATAGATCACTGTTGAAGCAGCTCGTCACAATGGAGGTTATTTTGTGGACAGATCTTTGGAACAAATTCGAGGTTGAATTTGATAATGAAAAGAACTTGCTTGGGGGCTCGTTAGGAGAAAAAGCTGCTGAAGATCTAAGGCAAAGGGTCATTGAACACGTAAGCAATACTGTTCATTGATCTAGTGCTACTTGTCCCTTTAAAAAGTTGAATCAATTATTGACTGCAACTTTTTATTTGTTGCTGTTTTGCAGAATATACTTGTGGTTTCAAAATATTACTCGAGTATCTCCTTGACGAGAGTTTCAGATCTATTGTGTCTCAGTGTGAAGGTTTGTCTGCCCTTATGAGTTAGAAAATGTTGCAATTACTCTCTCCTGCTATATTTATAATGGGCTGGTATACACATATTGGTCTTAAGCTTTGTTATCATTAAACTAGGGACTCATAATAGAGGGAGACACTTAAGACCTAATAATTGATTGTATGTTCGATGTCTAGTCTTTCAACTTATTGAGTTTTTGGAGCCCCTTCCTTATTTCCGTCTTTACTTTTGGTCCTAGATTCCATTTTGAGTATGAAAACCACCTTCTTCTGGAATGGTTCTATAATATGCGCTCATTTTAGACTTGGTATTAGTGTAACTTCACCATGTTCAATTTAATTTTTTGTGACCCCTGAGAGAATCTTTCAGTTCGGCAAGTGGGCAAAGGGAAGCTAAAGAGTTTTTCTATCTAGTGATGCCTGATACTTTTTACGACTAGGGAAGTAACCGCTGCTTTGTGTAGGATTCATGTTTATTTTCGTGTTGGCTAAGCAGTTCTGTAAACCTTGTAAGAAATGTAGGACTTGTATGATTTGTGTTTATTTTCGACTTGACAAAACAGTTGCGTAAAAAATATGTAGCTTGAGATGACTAGTAGTTCTCTGAGCTTTGAAAATACAAAATTTTCCCTTTTAAACTACATGATGCCGTAGCTGTAGTGAGGCTAAATATAAAATCCTTCCCTAAACATGATCCCAAGAGTCACATCCTTCACAAGAAATTGGAATGTTTCCCTTTAATATACCCGATACGGTTGCCTTAATGAGGTTTGTTTGATGTACAACCCTTCCTAGACATAATCCCAATACTCTAAGAGTGACTTCCTTTTCTAGAAATTCAGGAATCTAGTCCAGCCCAAATGACCCCAAAATGATTCATGCCGTTTGGACTATCGATGTCCTGTATCCTTGTAAAGTGAGATGAATTGTGCACTCTCTAATTCTTGTGTGCTTACTTGGCTATGTGTGATTTTTGTTTTTTTAATTTACTGGTATAGCTTAGTGCAAGAACTACAGAAAGTAGAGAAGATAAAAATGTAGATGCTGTCTTTTTTTTTTTTTTTTGGAACTCAGACGTCATTGGTTTCCTGACTTGGTAACATTAATGTCTCAGGACGCAGAGAAGCATCTGTCTGATATGGTGGTTTCTAATGCTCTGGTAGCAAAGATAGACAGGCCAATGGGAATCGTATGCTTTCAGGCTGTGAAGGACAGCAATGACATCCTCAATTCTTGGTCAATGAACCTGGAGAAGCTCCTTGATCTTGTCGAGAAGAGCTGCCATCAAATACACAAGGAGACGATGGTTCACAAAGCTGCCCTCAAAGTTTATTAAACGCTTTTGTACTTGTTCAAAGCTGACCTTCTAACTTTCTTGCGACCATCACCACCAAACAAATATAAAAGCAGCCAACAACCTCATGACAGAGGACTCCGGCGACCAACTGGCGCCACCACACAGCTGCCACACAACCACCATGGGCCCTGTAATCCTTAGAATAGCCTCCGGATTGTCACATGGCATGACCTTTTGTACGGATTCATCGCTAAATCCACGGTGGCGGTGTACTGGAAAGTTGAAGATGATAGTGATGATGATAGAAATGAAGGATTGAAGGGAGAAGCATGAGTGATGATGATGGCGATAGAAATGAAGGATTGAAGGTGCCGTTCTCTTTCTATTGAAGGGTCTGAGTTTTTCTCTCTCTCCGAATGTTCTAAAATCTGGATTTGGTGTCCAATTCCTTATGCTTATCAAGCCATTTCGTTGTCCACCTTCATATTTTTAGTGTTTGCAGCAGTGCCAATATTGGTATCTAGAGGGCAATCTAACATGTTGGCCGATAATGATAAGATGTAAGATAGGCCTTTAAAGGACTGCCAGAAAAACTGGATATAGAATAACTCGATTTTTCGACTTGATGTTGTACACCTTTGCCTGTGTTTCATATGCAGTGTTGTTGATGTTGATAATTTGCCTGTGATCTCCTACATGACTGTCTGTACTGCTGCTCTTTCCATGTTTATGAGCACTTGACAAACATGAAATTTGCAACGCTAAGCCGTAATAGGTAAACTATCTAGGCCTTACCTAGGCCGCAGAGTGAGTTGCAAATGGCCTGCTGTTGTTCCCATCTGTTCATTCTCTCCTATTTCCCTAACCCGGACGTATCGCAGTTGTGAGTGACCTTTACCGGGGTGGGGAGATCATATTAGATCAAGACCCGCCGAAGGAAAATTATGTACAAGAATAATTTCCTCGTTCAACCGAGCCGCGTGATGAGCTAGTGTATACCTACCCCCGTTAAATATGAGAAGTGAAAAAAGCATTAAAAGTCACTATTTGATTTCGGACATCATCTACTAGCAAACCTAAGGTACATTTCGGAGATTAAGGACTTCGTATCCTGGTTATCTTCATTGGTCTTGTGGTTTATTGGCCTATTGTCTAAAATTTGGAGTGATAAGTTTTATTTGCGTTGTACGTTGTCGAGTACATGCATAATCTAGTACTCTACAGTGGCTTAGTTGACAACTTTGGTATTCTCTATTACGCAAAGAACCATGTCGTATGGATTGATGGAGTAGTCTGTTTATTAGAATTTACGAGCAAAAAAACAAAAGGAAGCTTGTAAGAGAAGAGAGTAGCATTGAATGAGAGGTCCTGCAAATTAAACATGGAATATGGAGGGCAGCACATTTCACAGTGTCAGTACTTAAACTCTCTTCCCTTCCCTTCTTAAACATACTCAGCATTTACTTCATTGTCTTTTAAAGAATCGGGGATGCCCGTGATTCTTGTTAAATACGCGACTTAACTAATGTAGTTGTAATACTTGTTCAGTGAATTCTAGCTATTTCCTGATCTATTCACATGATAATTGATGTCGTATTCGTTATACCAAGAAGCACATAAAGTGGTACAGAAGATCCATGTCGGAAAACCGAAAAGCTGGTAAGAAAAGAAAGTTCTTAGCATTGAATGAGGTTCTGCAAGTGAAACATGGAATACGGAACAAGGCAAAGCAGTCAAGCACAATTATTCATATCACAGTATCACACACAGTGTATATAAGAAGTAGGTAAACTCGTTTCTTACAGTCATTAATTACACAGTTTTGCAATAAATTCGTTATTATAGCATTGAATTCATTGATTGAAAGCCCACAAAAGTACAGAAAACACAATCAAAATGTTTCCATTTGTTTATGGTTGTATGAGAGAAGCAACCAAATGTCAGATGTCACCTTTCATTATTCACCTACTCAAAACATTATTCTAAGCTTTATTAACATACTCTTCTCTTTTCTCTTCTTTCCCCAGGAGTATGGGTATCCCTGTTATCTCATCCATATCATTATTATTTCAAATCTTTGCTTCCTTCTAATTCACTCTTCCTTTCTTTCTTTCCCTTTCCTACTCTTTGTTACATTGTTCTTGAAGTCTCTGAATCATAAGTTGTTGGTTTTTCCCCAAGATGAAGGTGGTTCATTCACGCATGTGGCCGCACGTCGTCGGAGTTGTCTTTGTGTTGTTAACCTTCATAGTCTTTGGTAACTTCTCGAACCCTTTTATTTGTTTTCTAAGAGCATAATGTGAATATTAGTATAGAGCTTTGTAGTACGTACAATATGGAGTATACAATAGAGTAGGAATGTAGTAGGGCGAATCTAGCCTCGTAAAATTGGGTAGTTGTTCGCTTGTTCTAATGCATCTTAATTTCTATACTTTTAAAAAATTTCGGCAATATTTATATGTTTACGGAATATTGTGTGATTAAGGCCCAAGTATTGCTGTTTGCGTACAATGACATGTACTGTAGTAAAGTTCAAAAGTTTGGGTACATAAGTGCCTTTCCATTTTTGGTTAAGAACATGTTTAAGTTTTGTACAGCAGTGTAGCCTGCCAGAATATCTCTACTTTGTCAGAGAGTGAAGTTGGGACCAAACATAAGGTAGGTTAGCTGTAGTAGTAGACTGTAGTGAGAGGTGGTTAATAAATTGACCGAAACCGGCTTGGACCTGGACCGAACCCTCACATATATAGCTCATTATTGAACCAGGCCGGTCCGTGTTGGGTCCGGGTTGTACTGTTATTTTGCTTATTGTAATTCTTTGAACCCTGATCGGAACCGCTTCTTGACCCAGTCTGTGCATACCTGAGCTACCCTGACCAGTTCAGTGCCTTATTTTTTTTGTGCTCTCCCAATTGACTGACTGTACCTGTAGAACAAAATTCACCTAGTCTCCACATTCACACTTTAATATAACGATTTTTATAGCACTCAATAACACATAGTCAGTGTCTCAGCGTAAAGACTGTACTTGTCCCTTCATCACAATTTACAGAGTAATTGGGGACATGCTAGCTAGGTATGTATAGCACTGTGTTACACCATAGCACAAAAGACGAAGTTGTATTGGTCTAATCCACCATTTTGGTTAGAAAGGGTTCGTCTTTTTTATTTGTCGTGTGTGGAGTACTATTGTGTTACACCAAGCATTTCTCGTGAAATTGGCTCATATACTACAATTTTCAATGATATTTCATGAATTAGGCAACTTGGGCTTAATGTTTCCAAGACTTGCAACGAACTCCTGTTCACTAGTACATCACCAAGCTGCTTCATGAGGGTGACTCTGTGAGATGAATTTCCTTAAGTTTCTGTCATTTTGACTACTAGTATAATCCTGTTGGGCAAAAAATGATACTTGAGCAGATTAACTTTAGACCCATTTACATGAAGGTGTAGGTCTGGCTGTCTGGCCTGGTCTCGAGTCAGGTTGCGTATGGTATGCCACCTCTAGCTCCAAGGTTATATCACCATTTGGTATGTTAGTGGGATCTCACATCTAAGACTGCAGCAATAAGCGAAAACCCCAGTCTAAAGTCCAATTCAGCTCTCGAATACTTGTGAACTCTGTCTTTCTCTGTGACTTAGAGATAGAAGTTAATTTTAATCAGTGCTGTTTACAGTAAAATTCTCAGCATCATGATAACACATCAGTTTTTTTCAGGTGAAATAATTGTTGATGGGAGTGAAATGTCTTCTGCAGCAACAAGCAGGCATTTAAAGGTAACAATTCTTTGAGACATTGCAGTCTTTCTGTTTACCGATCAATACATTCTATGATAACAAAAGAAAATCGCGTATAACAGGAAAATGGAGACGGCTCCTCTACCATTGACAAGGGACAACATGATGGTGCAGTGAGCTTGGAAGACTATCGTCCTTACGATCCAAGCCCAAGTTCGAAAGCCTCTGTAAGACCAGGGCCTATTCAGCATGGAACCCCTATGATACCTTACATTCCAAACCCGAAGCCTTCGCCTCCTAGTCACTCTAATGACCATGATGATGATGATGATGATGATGAAGGGTCTCCTTAACTTTGCACTAGTGCTAGTGATCATCTCGACATCTTCTCGTAGGAACGTAAATAACCACTTAGCAAGCTCAGACTTCAGACATCTGATCACTACTGGTGCATTGGTGCTGTATTATTATGGTTTCAAATTTGCAGATATGATCACTTCTTTTCAGTGCGTGTTATCTCTTGTTTTCATTGTCTTTTGTCTGATCAACTCTATTCCTGAATGTATGTCCATGGTTTGGTTCGGCTACTCCTGGTGGTAAGTTCTGTTGAAATGATGATCAAAAAATTAATTAGTAAAATTGCTCAATGAATTTTTACTAAATACTGTAGTAGTTAATGGGTTTGTTTTTAATTAAAGCATAAATGTCAATTATGGGTGAAGTTACTAGTGGAACAACTCTCCACATTCCCGAGTTATTAGTATATAAAGGCTCGTGTATTATGTGATCATTTGAGAAAGTTTATAACTTTTCCACGATTTACTTTATGTGAGTGAATGTCTCACATTGAAGAAAGATGAGAGAGTTAATTAGTATATTTTTAATAAACCGACTTAATCAGCCTATTGCTAATTGGGTTTGGATAATGGAACCTTCTCGGGTTTATGAAGTGGATCCTCTCTCGTCCATGCGCCTGTGTCCGAGACCCGGACATAGTACCAGAGCCAATGGTTGAAGACCTCAGACTCATGTCAAGCCTCACAAATTTGAATCAAAGCATGCTGCACGAGGGTGTCACAAATATTAGAAGGTGTTAGTTTTTTAACGTGGAAATAATACAGCATATTTTAATACTGTATAACTAGACAAAACATATCCAGCATGATAATCCTAAACAAATCTTGCCTGTCTGCCTGATTATATTTAAAAATTGCTAGAAGTTGGGGTAAAATGTGCTACAAGATTTGGCATTAAGATTTGTGTAGCAGAGTCAATCATAATTCATCCTAGGATTCAACTCATAATGAGTTTTTCTTGTGTGCCAAATAATATGGGAGCCAACATGGTATTGCTAGCACTAGCATTAGTTGTGCTGATCATATCAGCATCTGCTGTGCCAATAAAGTCCAATGTCTGTAAATTTCCGGCAATCTATGGTTTCGGCAGCTCCAAAGCTGATACAGGCAGTGCTTCAGCTGCCTTTGGCCGACTTGAGTCTCCCCATGGCAACACTTATTGTGATGGCCGCCTCATTATTGACTTCCTTGGTAAGTTACTTTGTCCAACATTATTTCACGTTTCAGTGAGATAAGTAATGTTCATGTTTTAATACTGTCTGTAAGCTGTATAACTGTATCTGCTTCTGTTTGTGGTGAACATGCAGCTGAAGAGCTAGGCTTACCATATATGAGCGCATTTCTTGACTCACTTGGAACAAGTTATACATATGGTGCAAATTTTGCTTCAAGTGGTGCGACCATTGCTGATGCAACAGGCAGGATGATTGATGCAGGATTCAGTCCTCTCTACTTAAAAAAAACAGCTTTCGCAGTTTGATCAATTTAAAGTTCGAACTACAGAGATGTATGGCAAAGGAAAGACAGACGGTCTACCAAGGCCACAGGATTTCTCAACGGCTCTCTACACGTTTGACATGGGACAAAATGATCTTTCTTACGGGTTAATTACGTCCACCGCGGAGGAGGTGCTCAAGTCTATTCCCGATGTGATCAACAAAAAAGGCCTTAGAATTCAGATATAAATTAAGATTACTTCGGTTTTTTCTCATTCGTATTAGTATTAGATAGGAGGACTTCTCATAATTGCTTGTAAGTTAAGCTCTATTTTGTTGTGTGACAATGTCTTGGGGTAATCTTGATTATGTTTTTCTTAATGATGTGTATTAGAATCTTTACGAAAATGGAGCTAAGAGCTTTCTGGATTCACAACACAGGTCCTGTAGGATGTTTGCCACTTTACGTTGCGAATTTTCCCCAGCCGCCAGAAAACACTGATGAAATCGGTTGCATTAAGTCTTTCAATGAAGTCGCTCAAGAGTTTAACAAGCAGCTCAAGACTAAGCTGTCCCAACTCAGGCAACAATTTCCGGATGCAGCATTCACTTATGTGGACATCTACACTGTCAAGTATTCTCTGATTAAAAATGCTACAAATCTTGGAAAGTTGAGGCGTTGAGCAGTCGAGTACTGTCTTAATTATTAGCTAGGTCAAGAGTCAAAACATCTTTCTAACAACATTGCTGTTTATATGATACAGGCTTTGTGGATCCTCTTGGGTATTGTCTACAGCCCTCTAATAATCCCGCGGGTGTGAAGGGTGTTCCTTCTTGCGAAAACCCAGGGGAGTACATTAATTGGGACGGTATTCATTACACAGAAGCTGCAAATCGATTGGTTGCAAGCCAGATCTTGACTGGCTCCTTTTCTGATCCTCCCCTACCTATCTCGAAAGCATGTCAGAAGGTATGTTGAGTGTTAAACTAGGATTTTGAGTGTGTGTTAAACAGGCGTAATGTTCTCAAAAATGCATTGTTGCTTAAGGCAGAAGATAAGTATGAATTTCAATTATTGATATTTGGTAATGTCTCAGGATTTGGCTGATGGAAGAGATGAAATTTGAGTCCATATACTAAGGCAAATGCGTCTAGCTGCTGGTCGTCTTGGCTTCAGCAGAGAGAATATCCACAAGGACGCATTTTCTGAAGCCATTGTTCTCGGATTGTCCCTTACCTCGCTATAGAGCGAAGGAGCCTTTGAGTAGGCACTTGAATAATATTGTACTGTTTCTCGATTGTTGTAGTCAAGTTTATCTATCTATGAAATGCAACCAATCTTGCATCTTTAAATTACCTGTCGATTTCTGAATTGATATAGTTACATTTACGGCAAATTCACGTGCTACCCATGAGTTATGGTCGAATTGCACGTAGTGCCCCTCAATTGAACAATGGAGAAACTTTTAACACCCAAACTCGCTCAATTAATCCTCATAAAGCATCAGCGTCTTTAGAAACTAACCACAGGTACTAGAAACATGACAGCACCACTACGCTACTAGTTCTTCAACTTACATTTCATAACAAACCCACATATCACCTCACTAACACTTTGTCTAATTAACATGAATCACTAACTAGATATTAGCTAGGAACGAACATAAACTAATTTTGACCAATTATTTTTGGATCATCATATTAACAGCGCGTACCTTTGAAACTATCACCTTGTGGTTCCCCTAAACTTTGCGAACCCGAATCCTTCTCCACCTAGTCACTCTGACCATGATGATGATGAAGGGTCTGCCAACCTAGCAGTAGTGCTAGTGACCATCTTGACATCTTCTCTTAGCAGGGACGTAAATAACCAATTAGTTCAGACTTCAGACATCTGATCGCTCGTGCAATGCTGCTGTATTATTACAGTTTCTGTAAATTTAACAATCTTTTGTTTTTATGATCTTTTGTTTACTCAATTCTTGAACGTTTGTGCATGGTTTGGTTTTGTTACTCGTGTAATACTGATAAGTTCAACTGATGACGAGTGAAGGCGCATTTTCAATTTGTCATTAATCTATATATGAATCTAAAAAACATGTTTTACTCATCAGTCAAGCTAAACCAGTAATAATTAAGAGACTTGGTACAGCAAATCTTGATAGTTAAGGAAGCATTGAGTCAAAGCATGCTGCACGTGGGTATCACAAATAGTACAACATATTTTGATTCCATATAACTAGCTACAAAACGATAGTATAATATGTTGAAAGTTAAACTTGATTATTGCATGTGTTACACAAATAAGTGAAAGACATTACACCATTGGAAGTTTAAGCAA
>JBBYHQ010000017.1:1581191-1604504 GCA_038382645.1 Spergularia azorica
CGCGCAAGTTTAACCCAAGCCTGCACTGTCACAATGTCACCCTCCTGTATACCCTCTTCACCTTCAGTTTCACACTTGACCTCCATAGATAGTGATGGCATCATCTCAAGTACTTTCTCCACGTCCTCTACTTTAAGAGCAGAAAAACCAGCTGTCTGCGAAAGCAATTCCGCACGCTCTTCTATTGACATGTCTCTGAGATCCTCAAAAGTTCGCACCTTCTGCAAACACATAAACTACGGTCAGGTGGACATCTAGAAAGCATATTGTGTGGACCTTTCTGATGAGCTTATAGAAATTTTGGCTGGAGGCAATATCTGCTTCCATCAGAAAACTCACAGAAGAGACATTCCTCCCTAGCAGACACAATTTACAGACCTGATTTCCCTAATCCTCTTACCTCATGCATACAACGGTAGATAAGATGTATGAGCTAAGCCAATGCCAATGTGGCTTCTCAGCAATAGATCAAAAAACTTCTTTCAAGAACAGGCAAAATCAATAACATCCTATTTATAAAGAAAATCCAAAATGCTGCGTATATGTATGCCAACAACCTTTCGGGCAATCTTCTTGATAACAGCTTCACTAAAGTGTGGGAGCTGCAGAAAGGGTGCAATGCCTTCTGTTGATCCACCACCAGGTTTCTTAGCGCTGAGAGGAACAGCCTGCACAATAATTAATCACACAGAATTAAACATAAATGGTTTCTGCAAAAGAAAGGAGAACAAAACGCTAACAAGTGACAGCACATAATAGCAACCAATAGAGTTCAATGCTTTTACTGATAGAAATAATAAGCCATAAGAGCTTCACGCACCTTGCAGGCTATGTTGAGTAATCTATAAGGGAGAGTAAGCTAAAGCCCAGTGTAGGAGACCATCTGACCATGTTTACCCACACAACCATTTTAAGCTAAAACGGTTATTTGTGATAGTAAAATCGTTCTGAATAAGTTTTTCAACTCTCTGAAACTAAACCTTCACCTTCTATTTACACCATAAAGATAACAGAACATGATGCTTCTTCTACTATAGAAGATGATAATCTTTGGATCTTCAATTTCAAAGAACTAAAAAGAAATATGAACAGTTACTCTATCAGAGACAAATGAGCAAAAGGTAGGAGTGCTCAAATTTTGGACTACGCTCAAATACTAGTAAGACTGCAAAACTTGAACAAGTGTGAATTTGTCCTTGAAGCCAATAGTAACTTTTAGAATATGGACCCCTATGTCCACGAATAGCAATCCTCAGATAGGCATGTCAGCACAGTATCAGATTTGTCAGCCAAGTATTTTTAGTCGGTCAGTATACTATACTCAATCAGATCAGGAAGTACAACTCTCTGGAAAAATGCACCTTATGAGGAGAATAAGAATTTAGATGTATTACAGCTTATACTTTTAGTGATGATCATTTGAAAGTAAGCAACATGTAGTCGTTCACAACATCTATTATCTAATATAATACCTGAATAACACATTGAGAAAGCTCAACAACTCCAATCGTAGGTCTAATCCATCCATGCCCTTGAGCAGTGCGCGGTATAAGAGCCATCTGCGTCACAGTATCAAATCTTAATAACAGCATATCCAACTACATCAAATTGTTACTAATCTAATCAAATATATGTCTATCTGAAAAGAGGACCTTTCCACAGGCATACAGAGTTCATTACATGATGGTTTGTGAAACTTTTAACTTCCGACAATAAAATTGAAGAGTTACTAAAGGCAGCTGTAGCCGACTAAACATAAATCCACAAATTGCTAAAATACCTTCATTCTTAGTTCTAATCCTGAACCCTTACAAACCCTCTATCTTATCAATCTTTAGTGACCTTCCATTGGAGCAATTAAACATAGATCATTGGAGATAGATGAACACCAGAGAAAATACCCTTTCGCTTCAACATTTCAGGCATGCAGTATCGGGAGCAACCATAGGATAATATTTGATTCAGGCATGTATAAACCACTGAAGGACAGATTTAAAATAAAAACAAAAGGGATAAGCATCAACTAGGTCAGCAAATGTCACAAGAGTCAACCCTTAGTCGAATGCATCTTTAAAGTGAAAATTTAGCACTGGAAATCTTAGATCACCTTCATTAACTCTTCAAGCAGACGGGGTGCAAGTTCCAGGACGCGCTTCAGATCACCATTTAGTGTTTGAGGTAGCCCAGATGTTTCTCGCGTTAAGTGTGCTTGAATCAACAATTGTGTCTGAATTAAAAGAAATTGAATCATATGTCGTTAAGTTATTCAATGCAGATGCACTTGGAAATGAAGATAGGTCTCTTACAGTACCTTAACTAGTGGAGGATGCTGTTTCAAAAATTTGGCCTGCTCTTGTTTAATACTTTTGCTCTCAAAATTCAGCTCACTTCTAACCGAAAGCAGAAGTTTGTGAAGTGGTTCATCATCGACCCTCCGAACTGGGATTTCCATATATTCAGCTGCCTTAATAAATACATCCAACACTTTGCTGAAAACTAAATAAAATGTGTAAGCAAGTATATCGAATGTGACAATGTAAAACCCAAACTTTTGCCATCAACTACAAGGTACAGTATAAACATTGTGTCATCACTCATCAGTTATTGAGTGATGACACATGAAAGAGTTTACGGGTAACAACGCTTTAAGTGAACCTACAGCCAGACTCCCTCACAAACTCATAATAAACTTCCAAGTCCCCAGGGCTCAGTAAGCTACTAAATAAAATCTATAACATAAAATGAAAGACCAGAATATGTTGAGACCAAGCCAAAGTACCATAAATATAGAAAGTTGTTAGCCAGCTATACCAGAAGTTAGATAACTACAAAAAGAGTTCCATCTTCAACTCGTCATGATGAAGACTATTACAATCATAGGGAGTTTCAAAAGTTGAAGTGCCAAAAGCACGATAGATGCAGGCATAAGCATAATATTACCTTGGTGCCAACGATGGTTTCATCAAGTGGTAGTAGGCTAAAAGTATCTGATGCATAACATAGTTCCCTGTATACTTTGCTGACTTGGAGAGATAGACAACAGCTATCACCAATGGCAACAATATACAGACCCCAACAATCCAAAGCAACAATATGCCACCTGAAGCCCCATCGATATTCAATAGGAACTGGGGAAGAGCTATTCCCATTTGAAATCCCTGTAAATATCCAAGATAGCAATTGAATAAGGTATTCAAGATCCATCTATCATGGAAGACACAGCTTTAGTAAATGTGGCTTCACAAGAAAATCCTACCTGTCGCCCATCTGGATGACCATATTTTTCATAATTCTCACGAGAAATAGGATCAGTCAAGGCCTGGTAAGCCTTTGAAATGAAGTCCACAAAATATTGATTGGCCTCTGCACAAATAATAGATATTACAATTAGTGTTAATTTACAAAACAAGGAAAACATCGGTCAGCATAAGTGATGAGATAAAAAAGCCTCTACCTGGATCTGGATTTTTATCAGGATGGTACTGGACAGAGAGTCTTCTATACGCCTTCTTTATTTCTGAGTCAGAAGCTCCAGATTGCAAACCAAGAATACTAAATGGCTCAAAAACTTGAAGCTGAATATCAAACAAATGAAACCAAATCGAAAGGGGGGAATACTTGGTCAACACAAGTTGCAAATGAGAAAATCTATAGCAGTCGATAATGTATGATTAGCACCTAGAAATCAATAAATTACTCTCAAATAATAACCCACCTCACGACTCATGTTTTTGATGTAATAAATCAGAAAGCCCATAATGACCCAAAGCAACACAAGCGTCAAGTTACTGCAGGTGGAGAAGTTTGAGATCTGCAAATCACAGTTGAAATGTAAACACACAGAAGATACAAAAAATGCTAGACACATAAAAGATTGACAAGACTGATGATGAGTGGCAAAGATGAAACCTCACCCGTTTGAATAACGACTTATGGTATTTTCCAGACCGGGAACATACAGCACACTGACAATGTAAGCTTTTAGACTTTTTCTTAGCAGCACGACATAGTTTTGATATGGTGTAAGGCACTAAAGGCAGTGCCATCATAGTCAAAATGAATATAGGAAACAACGAACTGTTCTCTTCTGAAGCTGCCATGATTTCCTGAGATGATAGAGCTTCTCTGAAATACTTATCCCTACATCATACGGACAAAAACTCTGTTAGAAATAATCGTGACTAGGAACCGGATCTTTCCATTAAGCGAGCACACAAACATTACTAGTTGACTACTACCAATCTAGCATGCATAATCTACAAGACAAGTCATACTTTTAGCACCCATTTTGAATCTGAATCTACCTTTTACAATTCAAATACAAGAAATCATACAATTTAACCCATCTAAGACACAACTTTATAAACCTGTTGACCCATCACTTTAAATTAACATGTTGCCACCTAAAGTTGACAGATAATTAAGAGAGAGAGAGAGAGAGACCATGTACTCGCACCATTTCACAAGGTTCTTTGCCAAACAAACAATATAATCAAAGAAGATTCAACCTTTGTTTCTAGTCTTATTCTTGCATCATTTGTGTTGTTTGAGTTTTTTCCGGTGAGTGTCGAGGAGGGGAGGGCAGGCTTGCGCACAGTAGGTAGGGATTAGAGAGGTGTAGTCCTCTATGCGGGATCCCATACAGTTGAGGGTGTGTCTGACCCAGTCAGCGACTTGATGGGTAACTCACGTGGAGTGCCAACAATGGAGGCGCACACCTCTGGCAATATCACACCAAACACCACCACTCACCCCCCTGTCCCACGTCCATTTCGTTAGATATGGCCATATCTTCCTCGACCAGTTCGCTAGATTCAACTGTGCCCGACTCCGCGTCATTGTCTTGGCATCGTCATCTAACTGTCGTTGCCATCCTCGCCCCGTGAGTTTACTCGTGGCTCCTCTGCCTCACACTTCCCTTGGCGCCACCTCTGGTCACCTGCAACTTTGAAGCACGTAGGAGGCTCGGCTGGTGTACAACGATGGGTGAAGTGAAGCCGGGTGGTGGTCGATGGTAGGTGGTTGGGTGGCGGTAGGGATGTGGACTGGTAGCGGTTGGGAATGGGGATGAATGGTTCATCAATTCAATTCCAAGGACTTCCAAACACCTTCCTGGAATTGGACTTGGAATTTAATTTAATCATTTCGTTTTCTGGAATTTGAATCCTAAAAATTGAAATGAATTCTATGTTCCCAAACACTACCTTGACTGATTTAGTTTTTACGATATAAAACCTTGGTGACCAATTTGACAATAACCACCATAACCATAATAAGTCATTTCCAACCCACCCAAACTAACCTCTTCAACATCTTTGCCATAAAACTATATCCAATATCATCAAACCTCATGATATCCCCATCAAACATAGTATCAAAATTACATGAAATAAATAAACAGGTCTCCCCCTAGCATGGTACTACGTTCTCAAACATTCACACCATTCACAACTAGCATATAACTTTTAAAGGTTTCCAACAACGAAAGAAGGGTTGAGCATGCTAGCTTACCTTTACAAACACGCAAAACAACAGAACTGATCGTCCTCCTCCAAGAACTCGGGGTCTACAACAATACACACAACAGCCTCGGGTCAAATTCTACTCTAAATTTAACCATCCCCAAACCATTGTTATAGAATCTATATGCAATGCATGCTTACGAGAACATGAGCAAATCGAAGCTAAACCACTCGAAACCAACACTAACACTAAACCCACTTCCAAAAACACGTTTCTATTCAAAATAACCACATTTTTGACACACCACCAGCAACAATATGAATCCAAAACCACCTCAAAACTCACTAATTTCACACTTTCTTTGTTAAAAAAACACTGAATAGCAATAGCCCACTAGATAACTAATTCAAATTACCCAACTAATAACAATAATAATAAAAATTAATTAAATCAAACCCTGATTTACTCCTACACCATAAATTCCACCATGAACTTGCAAAATATGAACAAAAATCCATCTTTAAAGATCAAGTAATACTAAAAACGAACTACCCCTAATCTAACATGTACGAATTAAATAAATTCCTCCCTACCATGAGCTTAATACGCAAGAAACATGATCATAATCAATTCTAATTCTTAGAGCATAAAATCAACCTATTAACACAAAAAAAAGAATCGAAATTAAAAAGGAGAGAGAAAGTATACCACAGCTTGATGGAAACAGCAACAAGATGCCGGTGGGGGCTTGGTGATTCAAGCGTTGATGTCGCGTATCGAAGAAGATTAAGAAAAATAAGAAAAGGATCGGGGGAATGGTTTTGCAGTATAGTGTCCTGAGATTTTTCCATTTGAGAAAAGCCAAATTTCTTGACTAGTCATAACATGTAATTAGATCCTGTCTGAACCGATAATGGTTATTGATAAAGAATATCAATCGCGCATTTTTTGGTCCACTCTTGGCAACTTAACGACGTCGGACGTTCATCATACCACCCCCCTTCCATGCCTGGCTCCACCGTACCTGGTAGTATCCCGACCCACGCTGCCACCAAGATCGAGTGAGGGTGTGGTGACGTGCGGTGAGGTCAGCGTTGATGTGCTAATAACGTGGCAGGTCTTATGAGTGGGACAGGGGATGGGACATAATTGTGGTACAGATGATCTAAACCGTAAGAAAAAGTATACAATAATTATACATTAGTCTTCCATATTTTGTACAGTATATGATGTATGCACACTAAACCTTAATTAAGCTGATTACATTCCTGTTGCACATGTTGGTTAGCTTTAGTAGCTATGCTTTTGTATAAATTTTTCTGCTATGTTCAATTTGTAGCTGCAACTGTGCAGCATTATGGTGTTGGGTGGATTGAATGTGTGAGAAAGCGCGCAAGGATGACTGATGAGAAACCCAGCGAACAGGAAAGATGCCGCCTTTCATTGCTTCAACATGAGCTCAGTTCAATATTGCAAGTTGCAACCAACATCTTATATCTGTGGAACATACAAGTGATAGATTACCAGGTCTACCACTAAAGCAGCTCAAGAGAGGCAAAATTCTTGCAGCATCACTTTGTTGCATTGCATTTCAGAAGTCCGAATGCTGATGTAATAAAACCTCAGCTTAAACCCTTTCCTGCATCAGCAACTAGAATTGCGCAAGGCATATACTGTTAATTCGTGCTCACGAGTAGGATTCCTCCACTCAGTAGGATTTCATTCTGATTAGACTGTACACATATCGTAAGGTAAGTAAGAGATATGATCATCATGTGGATTCAGACTACTAATTACACTTTGTACCTCCGGCGACATTCAGAATTGCGAATCTGCAATCATTTTAGATTGATATGAAGGGAGATAGAGAGAATCAACCATAAAAAGACCCCATTGGAGATGAAGGAACGTTTTGGTTAAGTGTCACAAATGCTGCACTATCAGGCCTCACTTGGATCAGTTCCTCAATTGCACAATACCAATTGATTAATCTGCATTCAACTACTGGATTGCGACAACAGTACCCAACATTTGTAAAGTAAAAGACAGTATGAGACTAAGTCCAAGCATATGAAGCATATATTTGTGAGTTCTGGGACGGGGAGCATCTCAACTGCGGCCACTAGGACGCCAAGAACCAAGATCTCTTGCCTTCTCAGAGGTTAAAAGTTAAAACCAAAGATGTCACTGAGAAAGCGCACAGGCCACGCAACTGTAATGTCTTTGTGCAGGATATAAACAATCAATCACAATTTACCCTTCAAGATCAATTCATATCCGACTTTAATCAATCTCCTTTATATGAATTGAACATATAGAGAAAAGAAGAGGACTTCACAAGTCTGAAGTGAGCTTAAGCATGCATTGTGTATTATAATCAAAATTCAGAAATTTGAACTGTCTGGGAAAAAAAAAAAAAAAAAAAACAGCTCCAATAAGGTCATGACATGATTAATTAATTTTGCAAATATTATGAAGATTCAAGTTATATTAACATGGCTCATGAACACAAACATGTAATGCTATTCGACTAGAAAACGTCATGTACACATATTCACATAGTATCATGTAGTGGTGTGGTGGCCTGGTGGGGGTGTATCTGAAGGAAGAAAAGAAAGATCTTTCTTGTTGCATTTAAAACGAGTTCCAAGAAAAAAGGAAGAAAAAAAGATGCCAACCAAGATAACATGGCCAGACAACCACCAGTAGCTGTATTGCCTGTTTTCAGATCTGATTTACTCACCACAAACTCTACAAGCAAGTGCGCTAAGATTGCAAAAGATAAGGACACTTCACCTACAAGATAGATAGCATCTCTTGAATGGCGCACCAGATACAATAATGTGGACTTGCTAAATTGTTCACGGCAAGCCGTAGCGTGTTCAGGCATGGTCCGACAGTCTTAACGAGATATGGACGCCGACGGAAACACAAAGTAATATTCATTGCATTTCATTATATATGATATGAGTACAGTTAGTTGATCAATGATGGGTGAGGATAGACCATTGTAAAACAAACATTCATAACTTCCATACACTAGATTTTACTTGCTTGTTAAAAGTAAAGCTAAGTTCAGACCCAAGGTGATGGCCGGAGACAGACATGGACTTCGTGCTCCTCTGGTACAGCATGTTGTTTCGGGACCATGATTTCGAGGAGTGTTCCTGTCTCGTCGCAGTAGGCTTCAAGCTTGGCATCGTCTGGGATACGTGTGGGTAGGGGGATTTGTCGAATGAATTCTCCAGGAGGGCAGTGCTCTGGCAATGGATCAGCTAGTTTGAATGTCCTTCCATGTCTTTTAATAAGGGGTGAACAGGCTGTGCTAACACACGCTATTTTCACGATTCCATGGGAAGGGTTGTTTTTCCAAGTGACTCGCACCCGCTGCAGATCACAAAAGGGCAGGCTAACAATGATCAGGAACCCCTTGTCATCCTCATAAATGTTTTTCGCTGCTGTGACAGGGCCATAGTTGTTCTTCATGACTCCAGTGAATTCATGTGACCATACTGGCTCGACCAAATGAGATTCAATATCTATAATACCATCACAGTGTGAATTCATCTGTAGGAAGCCATTATCGGTAGTTCCATTAGAGCAGAAATCCTTCCTTTGTTTCTTAGCAACGTGGGAAAGATCCACTCCATTGCAGTTTGCAACCTTCAGCGCATGAGCAGCGAAATTCAGACCAGTATCAGGAATCGCCTTTCTTGTAGAGCCCTTGACTGAAAGAGCATGGCATCCAACCTCAAATTCCATAGGTGGCAAATTCCTCCAAGACCCAAAATCACTTGCTTCATCAGGTACGGAAAAGTTAACATCCCGACCTGTTAGCTCCATCCACCTCTTCCTCTCAGATTCATCCAACGCCGTCACCTCAGGTGATCTCACCAGTTCAATCCCATGAACACACTGCGGATTAGACAAACCCCGATAGTGTTTCCTCTGCATCTTATGCGACCTTACAAACCCCCTATCGACACTAAATGGGAACGGCCTATCCCCTTGCCTAGAATGCCCATTCATAAAACTCCTAAGCTGCATCTTCCCCAAGGCATTCTCAGGCCTCTCCTTAAACACCCACATGTATATATTCTCCATATCATGCTGTACCAAAAAGGCATCAAGCCTCAGGTCGGACTTATCAAAACCCGTCCAACCATTAACATCCCTCGTGATCTTACACTTGCTACACTCCTTAATCACCGGTTTAAAGTAGTAATTAAAGAAAAACCAAGCACCCCATATCGTATCCACACGTTTAGCAAATTTTCGACCTACTTTAGGGACACTCACAATAGCCTCAGCCTCGTAAACCTGAGGCCCCAAACCAACATCTAGGATATCACAGGTATCACCCCACAATTGGGGTGGCACACTCAGTTCTACAGACAAGGGGAGATTAATATCAGGCGGCCCCGGCTGCAGGACCGGCCTGCTCGCATCTCGTTCCGACTCATCATGAGAAGACGAGCTCGAATCCATGGACAACACAGTTGAAGGGTGGTAATTCTCAATGGACAAGGTTGTCAACAAAGTTTCACCCATCATTAGCTTCCCCAACACAATCAAATCAATTCCTTTTCTTTCTTTCTTTCTATATATATAATTGAAATCAATATATATATTATCCCAAAAAATCTAGGGATTATTCAATGTCAATCAGAACCACCACCAACACACATCATAGCCAACGCCAACAACATCTTTATCAATCAAACAATTAAATCACCAAACCAAATACCCAGATAGAAACCCACAAAAGTTATGGCACCACAAAGGGGTCAAAAGAGTAAAATCCATCGTTTATAATTGGAAAAAAGGAACAAGAATTGATGCATTTGACATATAAAAGTGGAGGTATAATTCATACAAGGATCAAATGAAGACATGAACAAACCACAGGATCTCATGAAGATTCGGTGAAGAATATCTAAATAAAGCGATTAAATCCATATAAAATACAACAAAAAACAACCACCCCCTTTTTTCACTAACAAAAAAGGGGTTGTAATTGTAATTCTTTCTTGTTCCTGTTCCTAAGATAACAACACACACAACCCACCAACAAAAAAAAGAAGATTGAAGAAGAAGATTCAAGGGTTTTTTTACCAAATGAGATATTCCTTGAAGCAACAAAGACTATAACTTTGAGCAGCAAACTTCATTTTTTTTGGTTCTTTTTTCTGGGATTTTTAATAGAGGGAAAAGGGTACTAGAAAATGTGAATGAAATTGAAAAAGGTAAAGAGGAATTGAGAAGGGAAAAGATGGTAAGGTTTATATTAATGAGAAAAAACATAACAAGAGAAAATAAAAAAGGGTTTGTGTTTGTGGGGGGGAAGATGAGATGGTGGGGGAAAAACTATAAGAGCCTGCACCAGTTGAGCCTAATCAAGTGGGGGGGAAGGAAGGGACATTGGTGAAGGCTACAGCTGCAATTTTTTGGAGTTCTTTCCCCTTTTTTTTTCACCACTTTTTTTTTTAAGAAATTTTTTTTTTTATGATTGTTTTGATTATTTTTTTGAGCAAGGGTTTGCAAATTGCTAGTTTGAGGAGTAGTACCCTTTTTCTTGTTGTTTATGTTTTGTTTGGGTTTGCTGGGTTTTGGGGGGATATATGGGATTTGGTCAATTGGTGTCAACTTGGAATTTAATTTTGATAGGTCTTTTGTTGGGATAATTACAACCTTTGAGGTCTTGCATTAGTCATCTAGGAGTTGGGGGAAAGGTATTATATGTTTAGATTTGAATTTGATGGAAGAGGTCACAGAAACGAGATAAATGTATTGTAGATATGTATGTTTCGTTATACTATTTTGTTTATTTTCACCAACTTTAGGAGCGGTACTCCAATAGGGCACTACTCGTATGTGCCCCTTGTTGCACATTGGTATTATGTGTCACTACAAAGAGTTGACAAATACATGTGGTGGTTTAACATTCACGTTTTTCCTCTTTTTAACCATCAATGTTTCGTAACACAGAGTTCTCGAGGATTTAGAATGCTTGTGATGCTGCTTGTTTATTACGAAACTGAAATGTTTAATTAACTGAAACTCACATAAAAAAATCTAATAATAAACATTTGTGTCATGATCCACGATGATGAGAGATTTCTTTAATGCTTGAAATGGTAGAAATAGTCCATTTATGAAATAAGTGATAACTTTTTCATTTCTTATGGAATATTGTATGTAGGAGGTAAAAGAGCAATTTCATCTAGTGGTTCTTGGTCGAAATTCCTAATATGAGCCATCTTGAACTCCTTTTGACACCTCAAAATTATATCACTTACATTTGGTCTAAAATTAAACTATGTGCGAGAGAGCATGTTATTATTTATTAGTATTTATATTGCGTGACTCAACATGGTGCAAATTTTGAGGCTGCTAACATCATCTCCTCAAACCATATCTCCGATATTGCAGTTTGGCAAACTATGTTGCTCTCACATGCTATGTAATGTGTAGGAGCAAGTGAGCAACGTTGGTTGGGACTTGGGAGTAATACACAAGTAAAAAACTATGAATTATTTTGGTTTCTTAGACCCTGTGCGATTTAATTGCATTTTTTCTGATCTGATTTGATTTGATTTGATTTGAACTGAATTTATTGATAAATTAGCTGCATTTTAACGTATTAATAACTAGAAGTAGATTAGATTTATTTATTGTTATTTGGATAATTCTGATCTGATTTGATTTGAATGAAACTGATCGATTTGATTTGATTTGAATAAATCTGTTTAATAAGTTGAATCGCATGAAGCCTTATTTTGGAATATAAATTACAAAAACAAATACTCGTATTATTTTGGATCTAATCTAGCTATACTACACCAATTGTACTTTGTCATTGCCTTGAGTTTTGCTTGTTTATCAAGTCAAGTAAATAGGAGTACTATGTAGTTCTCCATTTTTTAAAATGATATATATGTAGTTCTCCATTGGCTAAAGTGCTAAACTCATTCTCCAACCTTTTTTTAAAAAGCAATACTTAAGTATTCTTTTTCCTTTTTGGAGGGACTTAGTCTCTTGTTTGAATTGAAAATTTGAACAAAATGAGATACACTAGGCGATTAACGACATGAAATGTAGAATCACATCTCACAATTCATTATATAACATTTCAAAGAGGGATACCTTCAATTGTAAATCACTTTTTTTTCTTCCTCCTGATAATTGTATCATCACGAAGGTATTATAGGATTGCATGCACCAATTGTTACCAAAAAGAAAAAAGGATTGCACCAATAGTTGCTCCAAAATTTCCCCATGCTTTAGTCTAGGACCTTTTGACATCATTCCTCAAATATAATATTTTAAGGTAAACCTTTAAAATTGTAACATCCCTTCCATTACATGGCTAATATTTGGAAATTAATACGAGTATTATTTTGGTTATATATTTTGAATGATAGCATGTGAAATGAATGGAACAAATTATTATAAACCTAATACCTTGTGAAATTTATTACTACAGTCACTCGTAATACCTCCTACAGTAAGAGTTATGCAGATAATAACAAATACTCGTGAAAATTAAAAATTGGCGTGTAATGATTCGAAAGTCAACGTTAGTTGGGGTTATCATGGGACATGGGTTTAAATCTTCATATTCTCACCCCGTAGTATTTGCTGCTCCTACAGTCCTTTGACCACTATGACCAGTTATGTTGGAAACTATTTCTACACCAACTTTATATTATCTTTAAAAAAAACAACAATAGTTGAATATGATGGGCACACGTATTAGAAAGAACAGCACCTTGTTTTGTTTTTGTATTTGTTTTGTTTTTGCATTAGAGCAAAAGTACACCTGTGCTTCCCAAATTGGGATGGCACAGAGGCGGTCAACAAGACGGAAGATAAGCTTTAAATTCAATTCAATGGTGGAAAAGTCGACGACGCAAAAGAAACGTAGAACAAAGGGCTAATCCGCTCAATCTATAGCCTTATATATGCGACCGATAGCTTCCTGATGAAGAGTGCCATATACGAAGCAATCAACGATTACTTTTCCTAAGTCGTAAGCGCATGTGTTATACCCACGACATATAATAGTGTTTGGTATGATAAATAGTGTTGTGGACTTGTGGAGCATACCGCGCGAAACCCTATTTTGTTCTCATTTGTTTTAGCATGGAGTTTACGCAACTTCATAAGGTGTGGATGATTTGCAATTGCTCAAATAAGAAACGAGAACAAAAAAGTACTCCCGAGTAATTTCACATTGTATTTGAGCACCATCAATTTAGTTTTTTAATAGCAATAATTATAAACAGTATGCATAAGTGTCAAGACTTGGAATAATATATAAGAACTACTGTGATCCGTGCTTTTAACATTAATCAGCGTGGTTCAACTGAATAAACATAGCATTCTTTTCCAGTCAAAACGGCAAAACAATCGATTGACATTCCCATTATGTACTCGCAGTTGATGTCCATATACGGAGTATATCACTTGACTGATCAGTTGATGCATAACCTTTACCAGCATGCAACGTATTTTTTTTTTTTCGTGACTTCTTTGATTCCATTGATGCTAATAGACAAGGGAAATCAACAGCCATATGCACGTACGCCTCGAATTTGAACAAAACTAGGAGACATAATGCAAGAAAAAAAACATATAAATATGCATGTTGAAGTTGAAGACTTAAATTACGAATATATATTTGGATTCCCACGTATCGTATATAACTTGAGGTCTCGAGTTTACGTCATATATATATCCTTCAATTCTTAAAGGAGAACTTTGTCGCCCTAATAATCCTACATTGCTCGAATCCAACGAAACCGAGAAGTAATTAACAACAAACATATACTCCCTTCATTTTAATATATATGACGTTTACAAGTTACGAGGCAAGTTTTGACTTCCAATTTCATAGAAATATATTTTGTCAAAAATTATAAAAATTATATCATTGGATTCGTTGTGAAATATATTTTCACAAGAGTATAATTTCATAATTTTTACCCTTATATTTTGAGAGAAATCGAAGGTTAAAAAAGTGTCTCGAAATGTGAGAAAGACATATATTTTGAGAAGGAGGGAATACTGATGTACTCATTGATCGATGAAAAGTGGAAATAAGAAGGAAATAATAGAATTAAGTAGCAAGTGATTAAAGGAGTATGTTGCGGTGATAAGTCATGTACCAGATATACCTTCCCAGTCAGCTCCTTATGAGTGTTGGGGAGGTTGGTTTTGTTGCTTTCACGGAATCTTTCAATGCCTAATTATAAATTTTGATAACTCATGGACCAGATATACCTTCCTCAGCCCTTTACGATTCTAAGAGGCCGTATCAGTTATCATCATCATCTCCATCATCTCTCTTATTGCCTTATCTCTCTCTTCTTTACTTTATCTTCTTGATTACTCTACCCAGTATTTGTCAACTCATTCCCACATATTTCTATTAGACAATTATATAAATAATAACCCATCACTACTTCTCTCATTTCCCACTTGTCGATCGCGTTGGTCTTGTGCGGTTTCATTTTTCAACATATACTCCCTACTACGACTTAGAGATTTGATTATTGTACACCTATTATACCCTTATTTATGTTGGTGGGTGGGTGTGTAGGGTTCTTTTTAATTGATTAACTCCATTTAGTACATGTATTTTGTGGACATGTCTTTTTCCTTTGTGATCTCATTTACGCTATCTTTTCCTAGGTGTTACGAGGTGGTTTATAGACTCTTAATTCCTTGACATGCACTCACAAAAAGGGGTGGAGATGAGGACGTAGAGCCTATTTGATCAAACTCTAACTTTTTAAAAATTGTTTCGAGAGGAGGAGCTTCAAACTGGAGCTTCTACTTCTGAGTAACAAATTTACACTAGAAGTGCTTCTCAGAATTCAGAAACAGTTTCTCAATTTTGTGTGTTTGGCCAATTTCCAGATTCTAGGACCCAGAAACATCCAAAAACACTTCAAGAGTTTGGCCAAACACACCCTTAGACCCGGGCAATTGCCAATTAGATTAATTTCTTAGCCATTGAGTTAAGATTGATCCTCACGATTTCTTAAAATCCCTCCCACAACCAAACATCAAAGAGGGACCCGAGAGACTCACATACCTACGGTCCTCTCAAAATGTAAGCAACGAGACACACTAGTGAATATTGCTCTCACAAGGGTCGATAGACATTTTTTCGCCCCATACTATAATACTCCATCCGTTTTGTTTGATTACCATCCGCAGTAATAACCCTAGAATTTTCGATACGAAATAGGCTTTTTATATGTGCATTTGGAACTTACAATAGAAAAAAACAATTTTTGTTACAGTACTAAACAAAAAACAGTAGGTGAAATTTTGGCCTCAAACGGGGAGATACGCAATACTTATCGCATGTACTCTAAGACGAAAAGTTAAGAAATAAAATTTTGCCTCTTATTCAGCAAAAAAGGTCACTAATTTGTTGTAGATTATTTTGTCGAGCTCAAAGAAATACGGAGTATGACCTGATATCGAGGCTGCATCCACCTTTCGCTCAATTTGGCTTGGACTTTTCCATTTATCTTAGCGGACTTCGGCCAAAGTTCGGGCCCAATAAGGCATAGGCCTAGAAATGATATTTGAACTGACTTGAGCAGCACTTCGGCCCATTTTCTTAAAAGACAAACCAAACAGCTTGAATTTTTGTTATAAATCCTTGTTTAAGGTGGTCCAATCATCTCTTATAACCACCACACTTATTTTGTTAGAATTGTTACATAGGAGCGGGAACAGAATATGAGAAATTGAACCAGAGAGATTCCCCAAACAGGTTTACTTTTTTAGCCAAACTTAATCTCGTAAGTTTCAAAAATATAATCCCAGATATCAAAGACAAATATCTACTAAATGTTATCACAAATACAACAGACCCAATAAGTCTATAACCTTATGGCAAAATTGAAATGTTCCCCTCTTACCGTAATAAGTCTATAACCATATGGTAAAACGGTTTTACAACGAAATTTTCAATTTCAAATACGTATATCTCCGACTACATTAACTGTCATGGCCTCATGGATGATCGACCTTAGTTCAGTGGCCAAGGCGTATTTTCAGGTCCATGTTGTGGACTTGTTGGGGCTAAGAACTGATGTTAAGAGCAGCAAATTGCCAAATAAAAATGGTGAATGAGAGTGAATGACAAGTACAAGACCTTTGTTGGTTTGCATTATCCCACATGTGATCTTCTCTTGGACTACGTGAGACCAGCCTCTAAACACCCCCTCGTGCTGCTTCACTCGTTCTTCTCCCACTAATTTCACTCCTTTTCTACTTGTTTTTCTCCTTCTTCTATCCATCTTCATATTTTGTTTTCCTTTGAATTTTCTCTCCCAAGAACACAATATATACTTTTTAATCTACCAAATTTCATCCATAGTTCCAAATTCAATAATTTTGGTAGCATTTTAGAGTGCTAAAACTTTACATGTAGTAAGTTCGTAACATAGTAATTTTCGTCGTGTCTAGTTAAGGGTAAGACTGCGTACATTATTATTATACTAGTCGATTGCTGTACCACATCGAAATCTTAACGATTGCAAGATCTATATACTTGCTTGCCATTGTAAGATCTCAATTATAATTCAAGTTCTTTTTTGTCCACGATGAGAAGCTTGATAGGTTCAATGAAGAAGCAAGAAAGATGAAGTCATTAAGTAGTGTAGGAGTTGCTCTAAGTGTGGTATTTACTTGTTTACTATTAGCCTTAGTAGCTGAAATTTACTATCTTCTTTGGTGGAAAAGGAGGAGATCACTCATCAGAAGACAAATTATTGAAGATGAATCAAGAAACTCCTCCTACATGCTATGCTGTAAAAACCAAGCATCTTGTGCAGTAAATATTTCCTCCTCATCAGCAAGGAATAATCAAGTGCGCACACAAGAGTTTTACTGTGACCCTTACAACAGCAACAACAAAGATTTACTGCATCACAAACCCTTTGATGATTCTGATCAAAATCGCGGTAATGCCGATTTAGTAATCTCAGGGCCACCAAGGTTTCTCTTCACAATCAATGAGGAAACCAATGAAGATATGGCATGTTCAGAAGATGGAAGAATTGTTGTTGCAAGAGAAAAGAGTAGGAAAAGTTTGAATGAACTTATGAAAAATATGGATATTAATACTACTACTCCATATGTTACACCATGCTCTTCACCTCCATTTTTAACACCTTGTTCATCAACTACTCCTGTGAGTTCTACTCATAGTGGATATAACCCTTTTAATGAGTGTTCAAATGATGCTGAGTTTAGCAAGATTTTCAAGTCTTCTCCTCCTCCAAAGTTCAAGTTTTTGAGGGATGCTGAGGATAAGTTGCAGAGGAAAAACTTGTTGTTTGAGCAAGTTATAAGGGAGAAAAGTTTGAGTAAGATGAAGAATGAAGGGCAAGATGGGAATTTCATTGCTATCATTGTTGCTAATAATATGGAGATTGACATGCCAAACCACCATTATCATTCTCCTCTTCAGTGTCATTCAAGCTTCCCATCATCATCATCATCTTATGCTTCACAGGTGTTTCCTTTGGCTAAGTAAATTGTTGTTAGGATCACTTGTTTTTTACTTGCATTATGAAATGTTTTTGAATGTTATTACAGTACTAGTTAGGAATTTTCTTATGCATTCGGAAAAGGTGGGGAGCATTTGAGGCACTCGGTTGTTGTAACGGATGATGCAGGTTGTTATGACTATGTGTTGGTGTAAAAGTTGGTACAAGAAGAGATGAGTCTATAGTATACTCCGTACATACTTTTTTTTAGGTTACATTACAATTGACATGTCTTTCATTTTGTTGCAATCTTTTTAACTTTTCTTGTTTCGATTAAGGTTGTATACTATTCGAAAACCAGCCAAACATTGTGAATTGTTCATATACTAGATTATAGGCTAAGGTTAATGTTCATTTTGGCACTTTTTATTTTGTATCTTCTGACTTTAGAATTATTCTCTACTGTTTGGGTGTTTTATGCACCCCAAGTCCCCAACTTATTAGATGTCGTAAAAACGGGCAAAATAAAAGTTGATAGGAAGCTACTCCAAGAGGTAGATGATGTGTGATCTTATGAGAGATCTTATTATGATAACACAACATTGTCTGCTACTAAAAGGTAAAGCAGAAGCGGTTAATGATTTAATCCTCATGTGGGCATTATGGAGGTTAATCAATTTTAGTAGTGTCCATAATTCCCAAGGTGTCACATACCCATAATCATTCATGTGAGTGTTTGATACTACAAGTACAATAAGTTTTTATTAATTAGAAATATTGATTGCAGTTCTTTTGAGGCCAAAACTGATCTCTTCTGCCTTTCCACTTGTCTACTTGTTCACTTCAATCTGAACTACAACTTGAGCTTCCTGTCCAAGGAAACCGAAAGTGTATTATATGTAAGTATGTAACCGTAAATTAAGCCAATTGTTGGTAGTATCTGTTTTAGACCAATACGACCCTATTTACATAAGGTTCGTTTCAGATAACTATAATGTATCTAAGGACGATATTTTTGACTATACCAGCGTCTTCTTGTTCTGAAATGAGATGCTATTGTAAGATGTATCCTATAACATAACTATGAGCTCTCAGTCAAGTCTTATTGCGCGTTCATAACCGCCTTTGTCTATCATCTTCCAACATCTTTCTTTGATGAATGATAAATGTGCAAGATCATGAATTGTGTGATTTAAATGAGACTACTTGTCGGGATGTATCTACGCTTAACCTCAAATAAATGGCTACCAATTGTAGCAAACAACGACCCACAAGTAAACAGCGGGATTAAGTATCCTACATCTACGAACATCCACAAGCAAAAATCCAAAGACACATAGGTTGTTGTAGGCTTGTAGCCAATCAGACTAGCAGTTTGGGCATCCATAGATTTTGTCCAGCACTTAGCCAATTGGTTTAGAACAACAGGGGAGATATTAACCTGAAAAGTTGAAAGTGTCACAGTTTGTGAAATGTGTGTAGTGGATCTTCTCGCTAATACTCCAAACAGAATCCATTGCCCGTGAATGTCTGTCGCTCGGTCTATTTGCCTATTCATTGGCTCGGAAGCTCGCATGAAAAACCATCATTTTCACATTATTTATTACCAAGTCGTAAGTACAGTAATCAAATTTAGGAGAAGAGGTGGGTGTTACATTGGTTCAATCCTATCTTCAATTTGAAGGTTGAGAGTTCGATTTTTATCGTCTTAATTTAATTGTGATTGTATACTTGATGGATTCTCGTTGAATTTTTTGGTGTAGCGTTCACGCACCACCTAAGAACACCTTATAACTCCTTGCTTTACGAGGGCTGGACCTTGTCTTAGATCAACAAGTTATCCACGAAAATATTACAGGTTTCCGGGACTTTGTTTCAGCTCCACCGACTCTTAGCTCAGGCATAAGCACAAGGTTGGTGGTCCTCGCGCAAATGAGTCAAATGCTCCCCACAACATCCTCAAGACTTGGGGTCAATTGGGTTGCACAGATTCGAGGTCAAGTGGTCGTTGATGTGCAGATGGCACTCGGGTTGAGTTAAGAGACTTGGGTCGACAGCTACCCATTGTGCTCTCATGCAGGGTCATAGAGGAATGAGGTGACAAAAGCTCAGTGATTAGCCATAGCTAGTAGGAGGCCACTCTTGATGTAATTGTTGTATTTTATGTTCTCTGGTTAAATATTTAAACGATTGTTACAAAAAAAAAAAAGTGAAAGATCGGGAGATACAAAAGCATGCATACAATGAAACAATGGACCATCGATAATATGGTAAAAGTTTCCACATTAGCATGAGTATCTCCGATTGATCAATGCATTTATGGAGCTTAACTCCGATTTGATCAGAAAAGATGTTATGTAAATATAATTTTGAAATAACTCTATGGATCCATGGGTGAAGGACCTATTACTGACTAAGCAGCCAAAAAACCAAATATTAACACAACAAAATCACACTACAAACTATCAAGCACAAGCATGGAGTCCTTGCAAGTTTCAACATATAGTCAGCCTTGGAGTTAGGATGGCAAGGGATGACGCACCTGATTGATAAACCCACCTCGTCGCACGTGCATGATCCCACTGATTTGTTTTCAATCGTGCAAACTTCAGTGGAGCGCATACGGATGAGGACACAAGGTGTAGATGAGGGTGAACGTGTGTGGGTAACAATATGCTTGTCATGAAAACACCCGAAGGCCCTGAAGATGACTTTAAATGAGAGAGATCGCTCGTCTATGAAGAGCTCATCAATTAAGAACCATAAGCAGCTCTTGCAGTTATTCCAAGCTCCACGTACAGAGAGTTCAGGCATGGTTCTTCCAAAATACTGAAGGCTGATAACCCATAGTACGAGTGATAAAGCTCAGGCAACTGCCCTGGGAATTTACTGAATCCACCGTACTAGAAAGAAACAAGATAACCAAACAATGCATCAGGATCATAGTAGGCGGAACTGTGGAGGGTGTAGAGGGTTTATTAGGGGAAGATAAAATTTACCTTAGACTGACAAGTAGACAGTGAATCAGACAACGCTTGCTTATCAACAAAGTTGCTACCTCCTAACATCTTTAGCACTCCACCAACCCTGCATGTAGATGTGGACATTCCTCATTTTCAAAATGTCACACGGGATAACAAAACCTAAACTAAACACTACATAAGCACACCACCGTACCAGAAACCGTAGCAAGTATCACTAGGCTTGTTAATCCTTCCTTGAAATCCGCCGTCCATAGCTTGTCTCTGATGCACGAAAAAACCATCATATAGTATTCTTCCTTCGAAATCTGATACCACATCAAATATCTAAATACTAATCTCTAAGATTTCTTACTCCAAAACAACAACAAAAAAAAGGAAGAAGAAAGGGTTGAATGTCTTAATTAGTGGCGTCATCATCTTAGTGCTTCATGATTTCAACCAGCAAAAAAAGCATTAAGAGCATATAGAGTAGGACAACAAAAAAACTATTTTTACGCTTTTTCCACATAGAAGTAATGATGATAAGGCTAGAGGCCAGTAAAAACCATAGGTACTACAAGAAAAAGCCTCATGGGAAGACTACTATTCTATTACTACAACAGAAATGTGAGGCCATGATTCATCCCTAATTATAAAGCTAGGAGTTGTTAATTGTCAAACAGCCAATGCTTACACAAAACCGCCGAGTGCCCAGTGTACATCACGGAGGCGTAAAATTTAGCTTCCACTCGTTTCTTGTTGAGTGATAATGTTTCATATCTTAAAACAATTTTAGAATGGATACTTATAGAAAATAACCTAATTAGTTGGAAGGCTATTTTTAGGTGGAGGAGGGTTTATTAGATAAGAGGCCTTGAGCTGGAATAAAGGATTCTGTATTAAGTGGATGAAGTCGTTTCAGAGCAGACTTCCCTCTGGAGGGACTGGATACACCTTGCAAAATTATCTGTATGTTTGGGGATTCTGTCAATAAGAGTGACGCATGGGGATGGAACTTTTACTTAGTCTGCATGATAAATTTGTTCTAAAACCCGATGGGTCAGCGTAACATCTTCATGCAGCAGTACTGATCAGAAATGACAGCTTTTAGAGAGTTCATAACAAAGTATATATATCAGCGTATGCTATCTAATGGAAAAAGGGACATATGGTCAGTCGGAAACTAGTTTTGGGGGATCCTATGATAATTCGAGACATGCTATTCTTATATGGATTGATACATATGCGAAGCCGGCTACTAAGAAAGACCTCATAAAAGGGAAATTCAGGTTGATGATATCTGCACGTCGAGCTGTCAGGGGAATGTGACAGTTCCTCCCCTGCTTTTTTTCTTGTCCCATAGCTGGTGAGATATATATTGGAGTCCATATAGGTTTAAACAAAAGTTGAGATGGCTCTCACTACAGAGTAGCAGGACTCAAAAGGACAGCTTCACTACAGATAGTAGCAGGACTCAAATGGACAGCTTTCTAAAGGTAGTTTTGGCTGCTACAACTTATGAAATAAGGAGGAAATGAAATTATCAGAACACTAAAGCAAAAACAAGTCCTTCTCTGCATGTCATGCATTAGATTGGTTCAAATCTTTTCCTAGTACCAACATTAAGGTTTATGAGATGTGTTTGTCTGCAAGTGTTTCTTGCACACTTATTCTCTGCCCCACCTTTGCAGATGAATGCACAATCTAATTGTTTCTAATGAAGTGGAGTTTAAGACTAAATTAAACGGAAATGTGCTACAGTTGGTAACAAGAACAAATGCCACAACTTCAAGTGGTAAGCGAGAGGTCCATAATAGAAGGTTTCACAAGAGCTCTCAAAGAGTAAGAAGCAAAAAACACACCTGAATTACCCAATCCAGAAGCAGCGGAATATTTACGATGGAAGTCGAGGCATCCTGATTGAGAAGATCATGTTCGATAAATCCCATCAGTCGTAGAGATGCAATGGCACAGAATGTCGCACCACCTGTGGCACTAATAGAATATGTTTACATTATACATTGACAACGAACCCTGTAATCAGAGTTGAAGAAAGCTTAAACAAACACAGAACAGCAAAAGAAGAAAGAACTTCTTGAACTGATGCCAAAATCTGATGCAGAAAACAAAACCAAGACAAATGAGGATGCAAATAATGTAATTAGCTATCTACTCACCATGAGATTCTAGACCAGGACACAAGCCAAAGCCACCATCATAAGACTGCAAAAATGTATCATACATTTTAACTCAACATCACTACAAGATCAAGAATCAAAACCACAAGGTTTAGTACCAATCTTCATTTTATACCTGACAATCCAGTATGTATTCTTTTGCCATGTCTTTGTCTACCCCAGACCAATCAT
>JBBYHQ010000017.1:1613179-1626089 GCA_038382645.1 Spergularia azorica
TAAATAAGTAATAAGAAATGTTTAAAATAATAAGGTAAATATGAAATCAATTAGTAGTAAATATTGATTTTTTATAATAAAAAAATATTGAATATTTTGATATGGAAAACGTCACACTCATAAATAACCATGGATGAAATGTCCATCTATACTCTTTACCATAAAAAGACATTTTCAATGAATTTTTTAAGTGAAAATCAAATAGACATGCCACGTGTCATGATGGCCTAACTGAAGCCGGTGAATGTGGTCGTTGCCTCTAACACAACTTTTAATATATAGTATAAGATTGGCCATAGAATAATAATACTTCCTTACCTGGTTTATATAGTTGGTCTCCTCTGTATGGAGATTGGCCAAAGTCCACTAGCCTAATATGATCTTTCTTTTTAGGGCTTGGGCCACTACTGACTACCTAGGCGCCAAAAATCGGTAATGGCCCGACTCGAAAGGAACTTGAATCATCTTTGGTCCAGGTTTGGGCCAAGTTCGTGGTTGGAAATTTGTCCGCTCAGCCCGAATATTAAAAATACACAACTTTTATTCATAGTTTACTACTCGGCCTATGCCCGAAATAAATATCATATTTTTATCTCTTGTAAATAGATAAAGCATGTTTGTGTAATAATAGATGTACAATATTAACGTACTAAATCTTCACAAAAGAGAACAAATAAGTAAATAACTATAATAAAGGTAAGTATATAATAATAATAATAATAATAATAATAATATAAGGTAAAGAGTGACTTAATTGATAAAAAAATATTTTTTAATATTTTTAATTTTGACAATTAAAATTGAAAAATGTCACTTATATATCACCATGGATGAAATCATCTACAATTTTTACCAATACATTTTAAATGATTTTTTAAAGGGAAATTTAAAGGGACTTACCACATGTCATGGTAGATGGCCTGATTGAATCTGGTGAACGTAGTCGTTGCCTCTATTACAACTTTTAATATATAGTATAAGATATTATAAGGTTCAAATGAGCTTATTGGAACTAACATGAGATTTGCTTAGCCAGAAAATGTTGGAAATAGTACTACATCCATTTCAATAATTTGACGTTTTCGATTATCAAGGTGAGACAGTAACTTTCGATTTAACAAAAAGCTATTAAGGATTATATAATTTATACTCGTTAAATTCGTATCGAAATAAAATTTTATAAACCTAATAATGAAAAGTTATGCTAAAGTTATGCTAGTGCTTGCAAGAATGAACAACAAGTGACATCACAATTGGCCCGAACAACTATTCCGTATTAAACAAAACCAAAACCAAAACCAAAATAGCCGATAAGCCCGCATTTGCAGGACTTGGGCCAACCAAACCAGGCTAGGACGTTTGCCGGCTCTATCACAAGGCCCGATTAGTAACCTCTAGCGTGGACCAAACTTGACCCGACATGCCTTGTTGAATGGGCTTGGGCTTGGGATTTGTTTGAGTTTTGAGTTAAGCTTTGAAAACGTTATTTTTTTTCTTTTATTTTTTTTCTTTTATTTTAAATATTAAATGTATAACAAATTGGGTTGAGAAATAACACAAATTCTAAAAAAAAAACGATCTCTCAATAATTTATTGAGAGACCATTATAATATTTTACAAAGTGACTCTTTTTGCATGCTTATAAGATGTAAGTATGATAATACTTTTAGTGATCATATTAATTTACTATTATAAATCTTATTAACATGAATGCATGCGCATTGCACGGGTCTCTTAATAATGATATCTATTGTTAGTCGATGCCAAATTATTTTGGGAATAAGGTTTGGTTGTTGTTGTTGTTGTAATAAATCAGAATTATACTCCTATATTTATGTTAGACGAAAATCAATACAATATATAATGACTTAATTGTGCATGAAAAATTCTAGTGTACTCATCGATGAAGAATCCACTTTGTTAAATCTTGATATTTTCCATATTATTGTACCATTCAATGTGGATATTTAGGGCGTCTTCTAAAATTCAAAGTCATATTACTTACGATTCAAACTATTTAAAATCCATTAGACCGTTATATAAGATTAGTCAGATTTATATATTAAGACATATCGGTAAGAAGTTAAGGCATAAGTTGCAAATTTTGAAAGAAAAAACCTAATTTTTAGATAAACAACATTCAATATATGCAAAAATTACCGTACTTTACGGTCTTGTGTACATAATCATCACCATATCACCTGTATAACTCGTTAATTTGTGTGTTTTCCTCTTCCATTATTAGATTACAATTTTTCTTTTTGGCACTGAAAATCCTATAAAGCTCAACACATGATATTACAACATTTTTATGAGGAGATTGAGCATCCTAGTTTCAGAAGTCAATTATCTTATCAATGTTTTGCTACATTAATTAATGATGAGAGTTTGACAACAAATTCTCAACATTAAACATGAAAAAAAGGTGAACATGAGAATTGTGTGTGGTATGGTGGAAGGAAAGTCAATGCCTACCTATCTACATTGTATTGTATACGATCAAAGCAAGGATTGTAATATTATTAGGAGAGTTGTTAAACATTTTTTTTTGTGTTTAAACGAATATCCAATATTTTTAATATTAAAAAATCATCAAAACTCTAAAAATATCCGGTATATGTGAGAGCTACAAAAAAACCTCCTTTAATAATATAGAAGGATTATATAAAATTAGCTAAGATTTACAAAGTAACCCCTTTGCAAATCATAGATTAAGTGTCAATTTCTTTAACTAAGGAAAACCACCAAAAGTTTTATAACAGTCACTAACTCACTAATTAATTACATAAACTGGGTCACGATGTAAATTGGTATGTCAATAAATTATTGAGAGATGTTCTCTGACATGACCTACTGGGGAAATAAAATCTCTAACCATATGTGGCGCATGTCACCTACTTTGCTATGGTTAGAACTGGCACATGTTTCGAAGTTTGAACAGCGAAATGCCAACAAAAGAGTAAAAATTGCCAGCCCAAATGGCCATTCTTACCGTTCATACACTTTTTTTTGGCAAATTTAATGAAAATAACCTAACGTTTGCAACATATTCATGAAGTTACCCAACCTTTCCAATTTAACAAAAATAATCCAAATGTTGTGAAACAAGGAATAAGAGTAGAAAGATTAGAGAGGTAAAGAAAGGAGTAACCATCTTATTAATGATATCAGGGGTATATATACAAGTATTGTCTTGGAGGACAAGTCATTTACAGTATGGTAAGAAGATATCCGTATATGTGTACATACTATAACTATAAGACATAATATATCCTATGAGATATGGACATCCACAATAGAATATTTCATAACACCCCCCCTTGGATGTCTATCATTATTTGAAGATCATGCCTCATTAAAACCTTATTAGGAAAAACCCAATGGGAGAAAATCATAATGAAGGAAAAAGAGAACATTTTCTTCTAAATACGCTTCTGAAGTTGCCTCCTTAAAAACCTTGCTTGGAAAACCCTGTGGGACAAAACCATAGCTAAGGGAAAAAGAGTGCAGCGCCTATCTACTCCCCTTGATGAATACATCACTTGAAATCTTCCTGGATCTTGATCGACGTAATATGAAGCTTCTTGATTGATGAAGCTTCAATTGACCGCACAACATGAACTTTGTTGATTCGTCTTCTTGAACACTTGCAGTAGTGGAGCTCCTCCAAAATTATTGTTACATTGTTGCTTCAATTGGTAGAACTTGCCTTATCATTAAAGTAGAAGTGTGGTACTTCTCAAAATCTACATGATATCAATAGAAAACCAAAACAATTTATGGTATCATCATACCAAATGTATAACATTTATGTAATTAATTAATTGTGCGCTTATAATGCTGCCTCGTTGAAAAACTTACTAGAAAAAAAAAACAATGGGACAAAAATCTAGTTTAAGGGAAAAAAAGTACAACTATTGTTCACACCATGCGCATAATCTCAATAATAATATCTTCATTTATTCAGCAACGTATATCCACCAACACTCTTCTGGAGGTAGGGCGTCTAAAGGGAAAATGCAATATTTAGTTTTGTTTCAAAAATCGTCTTTATGCATTTCAAAATATTTGTACACATAGTATTGTCTCGTTAAAAACCTTGCTAGGTAAAACCCTAGACGAAAGGAAAAAGAGTACAACAATCATGAAAACATTCTTCTCAAGATTACAAACGATCTTTCTTCTCAAGGTTGCCATAAATTCTTCTTCTAGAGATTGTGACTAAACATGTATTACTTGATATTATCATAACATAATGAGAACATTTATACTGCAATATTTAATACATATAATTTTTAAGGATAATGTGTAGTAACTTAAAAACATCATAATTATGGTACTTCTGGACCGTAATCATTCAGGATCAATTCATATAGTTTCAACTTCTGGTTGAGTCAATCTAGATAGAAATAGTTTCACGTGGAGTAAAATGTCTCATCATCATCTTTTGTTCAGTAGAATTATATCTTACCCATAAAACATATGAGTTCTTCTGTCACATTTTATCGATCTAATTTATTTGAGAAACTTTCATATCTGTTCTTCATGAACTTCAATATAGTACAATATTGATAACAAATATACTTCAACACAATATGTAGGGGCACTCTAAAATAGATAGACAACATAAGTAATAAAATTCATGCTACATGAACTATATATTTGAAAACAAATAAGATCGACTTAAATGAATAATATCCCAAATTCACAATAAATTCATATAAAAACTAAGAACTAGAAACTAGTCTTTCCTTCATGTACGTAAAGACAAGACTCAACAATAAAACTCTACTATACAAATTATAAATCAATTGGACTATTGGTCCATGAGCTCATTTCAATTATTATCATGTCGACTTCAATTGGACTTACATGTAATCCCCATTTTCATGTCATATCCGAATATCTCGCGCATATGCCTTTTATTTATCAGTTCCATATATACCGGTATAACGATTTCTCCTTACATTAACTTCATTGGTCAATACTCATAAATGATATCTGCATACAAATTAGGAGGTACCATTCCTTTTCTAGTAGGCCATCTACTATAATTCAAATATTAATGTCTTCTTATAGACTTATGGATACTCATACTATCGTAGTACTCTTCATGAGAGCTAACTGCATCATCTTGCCATTTATTCTAATATTGGAACCAAAAATAATAATTATACTTCACTTCAGGTGCAATGTTTAACACAAACGTGGCAAGAATCTAAATGTTAAATACATGTCAACTCTTTGACTAATCTGTAACTCGCTACTTCATAATGATATCTGTTTACAGTCAAAATCATAAGAATTTCATGCACAAACAATTATTAATGATTTGGGAAGATAAAACTGGTTCATATAATATATCAACAAATTCATTTCTATTCTTGAATATATTTTCTTATGTATCTCATATATATTTACAAGAAATTATTGTCTAACTTGGGGAAACATGTAGTTACCAGGTTTCTCCCATCATTCTCCCCCTAAGGTGGTAAATATTATCCAATGGATAGATTTATGGGGCCACATATTAATCATGTCCACCTTAAATGAAATATAATTCCATACTTAATTGGCTCAATTCAGGAGCCCATTTTATCAATGGCCATGGGGAGTACGTATATGCATCATGCAGTTGGTTTGCTTGTGTTGTAACATAATTGCCCCAGAATAGGAGATCACTTAATTCATAAAATTATAGACATATTTCATAACTACCTAAAAAACAATGTGGACGCCAGGGCACTAAGTTATTCTCATAAATTTCAAGAGATATATAATCTCATTTATCTTCGAGATCTCCAATATTAAAAATTGGTTCGATCTCGTTGTTATGTCTTGCCATAAAAGAATAAGTTTATAACACGAGATAATCTTTCATCACATTATCATATTCTATGAAGGAAAATTCCAATAGTTTTATAATTTGATGGCCTTATTTATCACATCAAACTGCATGCTAATTTTATTTCATCTTTGATCATTTGTCAGTCTTCTAGTTGACTTAATTTCACGATTCACTTGTACATTATTAAAATTGATGTGATACTTGGACACAATCTAGTGTCTCTTTCAATATTGGCAAGAGTTCAATATTTATTACCTACTTTAATGGGGTATATACTCTTCTAGAGCTGATTTTCTTATGGTAGATAACAAAATTATGGAGTAGGTTTAATTTCACATGAATGTTTTATTAACAGTTTTTGTATAATGTGAACTCTTTTAAAGTAAATATACTTTTATACTTCACCCCACGCTCTTTAGGAGCATCTAACTATGATACTTTCTCCAAATATCGCTAATAAGTTTTTGGTTAATAATAAATAAAACAAAAATAAAAGTGAGAAAATGACGTTCAAAAGTAGTGCAAGGAATAAAAAACTCAAAATTTAAACTACAAGTTATATATATAAAACTAGTCGTTAACCCGTGCAAAATTACATGGGACGCCCTATTTCATTGTAAATTTATCATGTTTAATTTAATGTCAATTTAGAGGAGTTATGCCAGATTCGGTAAAATTAAAACAACTTAAAAAGTATCAGATTTAGTAAAATATTTTACGCCGATTCATGAATTTCAATGTAAGCAACACCACCTAAACCCTACTCCCTCCGGTCCAGATTAAACTTCTCATCCTCTTTTTTATGGTTTCGACTTTGTTTTCCTCATTCCCATAATATTACCTTTTTTGTCGACTGAATAATTAAGGAGGCAAGATAAAGATATTGGTGATGATTAGCTTTTAAATTTATTTGCTAAATGAATCATTAAGAATTATTTTTTAGTTTTATTTTGAAGTGCACAAAAGGGAGCGAGAAGTTTAATCTGGACTGGATGAAGTATATGCTAGTTAGTTTTAGGTTCATTTTTACGAATTATTATACACTCCGTATTCGATTGGACCAAAACATGTCAATTAGTCCCACTAAGTGAATTTGCTATATAACGCATATAATAGACAATAATATTCACATAGTTTCTTATTCACTACATATACCCATGGGTGTTTTAAATGAAGTGGGACGAACGAAGTATGAAGTCAACATTATGTTTTTTTTTTCTTTCAACTTTTAGCAGTTAAGCATTTTCTTACTTTACTGGTTTTGGAGGTGCGGTTATACAGTGTAGTCCGTATTATTTTAAATTTTGCTAACATATAATGGTCCTAGCTAACTCACCCGCGGAACATTTTTGTTGTTATCACCCGCGGAGCTCATTGTCAGCGTCTTACCTTTTGGCTTAGCTACCCGCCCATATTCTTTCTTTAATGCACGTATGTATTAGTTTGATTACACCCAACGCTTTGCATAACAATCATGTACAACTACCTCCAGCATAAACGTAACATAATCTCTAATTCCTTGTTCCACATAAGAAATGATTATTCTGTAATTTGACATTAATGGAATGTATGTTTACTATATATACTGAAATTGTTGTCAAAATTGAAGAAATGATCAAATGTTGTTTCCAAATAACTTACTGTAAAATATATAGTAGTATAATTATTCGACGAAATCTTTGTTTTTAAATTTGAACGAAATATTGGGAATTAATGTCCTTCATATATAATTGACTAATAAAAGAATCAACAAAATATCAATTGCATGTTCAAGCCTTCGTAGGATCAATTTTTCAGAATTGTTATGTGATAGGTGGAGGTGGCGCTGACATCAGCTGTGATGTGGATGACCTAAGAATTGTCTAAATGTTTGCCTATTAGTATATATAATAATATTCTTGTTTTAGTATTAAATTATTGTAAATGTGGATATCAATTGATCTTTGTTTTTCGTACTTTTTACACATTACCTGACCATGACCTGATAACGGCGAATTTGACTAAGAAAATTGGTTCTTGATCAATGTCGTTATGTTGAAGCCTGAAATTCTTAATTTGGTCCATGTAGATACCAAAAAAGGTGCACTCTATCTCATTGTCACTACACAAATTTCGGAAAGAAAAATGGCGTTAATGGATGGAGAATAGCAACAAAGAGGTAATGAATCTCAGATTATATAATTTTACTCAAATCAAACTTACTGCTCATCTTTGAGGAGTGCAACCATTCTTCTCGATGGTCCTGACTCCACGTAAGCACGTGGCTTGATCCTAGTGAAAAAACCAATGAAATCTACACCAATAGGATATTTTGAAAAACTTATTGGCAAAATATAAACACACACTATATACTTTCTGCATATTAGGAGATAAGCGATACATATGGATAGATATTTACCAGACATAAATCCCTTTAAAACTTTGCCCTTCAAAATTTATTCCACCGACACAAAGTGATAGTGGCCTTGCATAGGCATCCTTAACCCATGGCAAGGGCTTACTTTAGTAGAAAGCCGAAATTGAATTTTAAATTCATGGGTTGATGCCTTGAAATCAACATTGTTTACGTTGACATCAAAACTTTTATTGTTATGCAATCACCCTCTTGAATGCTTTTGAACTCATTGATGAGTGATTTTGCCATACTGGCATGAATATTACTACCCTGCATAGACCACATAACGTATCATTAAAGAGTTTCAAAATATAAAAGAGTGAATATCATGTGAGCAAAAGTGAAATCTTATATACAAATACCTCTTCGTCCATGCACAACAATTCTGTTGTCCACCATTGTTTTGAAGGACCATCGTCTCCAAGATGCCAAAGTCGTAGAACTTTGACATCAATCTGATAAACTGTAGGGTTGTATTTTGGATCTTCTTGATCATCGCAAGTCTGTTTCAACGCATTGATCATCACCTGCACACCCTTAGGTTCTCGTGTTTGTTTTTTTTTTGTGCCTGCACACCCTTAGGTTCTCGTGGTTGTTTTTTTGGTGCCATGGATGAAATGATAGGAGTATAAAGTTGTACGTATGAAATAAAAGTCTGAGTGAATGTTTAGTATTTTACTGTATTTGAGTTTATATATATAGTTTATATATTTATTTTATTAGGGTTTTTCATTATTGGAGTCTTTAAACAAATATGGTATGATTAAAAATTCTAATAATTTAATTTAATATTATAAAAAGCAATAATATCTTAAAGTTTACACTGGATATATATCTAAATACGGATGGATTATATTTGTTTTGATTTTGACGATATTTTCGTTTTTTTTTTTTTTGTATTTTATACGCAAAAGTTTCCTAGATTAATGTTTAGTTTTTGTGGGTATAAGATATTCCGTTTTTTTTGGTATACGCAGAATTGTTATTTGGATATATATCTAAAATATTCCGTTTTTTTGGCATACACTTATTTCTCCAAAAATATAGCTAAAATATTATTTGTTCACATCTAAAAAGTTTTTATGGAACCAACAATATATTCCGTTTTTCTTTTGATACGCAGATTTATTATCATTATTTTTATGTGTGTGTTTCCACTTATTTCTCCTTAAATATAGCTACAATATTTTTTGTTCACATCTAAAAAGTTTTTATTTCACCAGAAAAATATTCTGTTTGTCTTTTTATACGCAGATTTATTATCTGACAATTTTATGTGTGTGTTTACACTTAGACCTTGTTAAATATGGTTACAATATTATTTGTACACATACCAAAATTTGAAAGTATTATGAAGAATTATTTGTCTACAATATTGCCTAAAGTACTAAAATGATATTAAACATAAACGTAGAGGTCTCTCTGCAAGATTCCACTTAGACCTTGTTAAATATGGCTACAATATTATCTGTACACATACCAAAGGTCGAGGAATATTTGTCACATATTCTTTAGGCAATATTATATTGCATAGATTGAGTAGGAAATTGGAAAAGGTTTGAGTTTTGGTATCATAGATTATGAAGAACAATGAATGAGTAGTATAAAGTCAGAAATGTTGTTGAATGCATAGACTGTTGATATGTAGAGTATAAGAATAAATTAACAAAGTTGTAACATTACGGGAACTTGAAATCAGAAGTACACTGGTGAACTTAAACTCATGCATGATAGAATTACAATAACAATAACAATTAGAACTAATCAATATCGTCAAAAACTTGATGGCCTAAACTCTCCACTTCAACGTCTCTGAGAGGGAGTATTTGCATATCCTTGATATAAGAAATGACACGTTTATGATATGTTATGCGTCCCGGCCCTATAGGCAAACGACCCTTCTCATGAGTCTTCGAAGCTTATAGTTGTGAAAAGCTAACTGATCTCGTCGATCTTCTGTCCATTTCTTAGGTGCTGTAACCTCTGATGCAGGTAATGGGGAAGTGGAGTTTGATCCATTGACACCGAAAATTTCATAAGGTAGGGCAATTGGTGGTGTTTGAAAATCACTTTTTGTTGGAGAAGGAGTTTCAATCTTGATTTGGTTATGATTTGTGGCAGACGACATAGTTCTAAATTTTGTAAAGTTGATGTAGTTTTGTGAAGAGTTGACACCTATACATATAGGGTTGCACTTCAAAAAACCCTAGGGTTTTTAAATCCCTTGTATTGTGATTTGATCGAGATAATAAATTCCTTGTATTGTGATTTTGGTAATATTAACTCTAATCATTATATGACCTTGTTAATATATTCATCAGAAAACTCATTTGCCATAGTGGTTGGACTGTTACAATTATAACACTTAGGTTATAGGTTCAAGCCCCCATAGCATGGTTTTTTATGCAAGGAGGTTAATTAAATAGTGACATGGCGGTGACATCATTGGTGATGTGGCATGCCTAAAAAATGCCTAAATGTTTGACTATTAGTATATACTAGTTTGCATGCCCGTGGCACGCCCGAGCTATGTATTTATACTCCTTTGTTCTAATAAATTACCATAATGATTATTTTCCATAAATTAGCTAATAATATTATACTACCCTATGATAATTTCTGACCATATCCTAACCGATAATTGTATTTAATGCTATTTTTATGTTCTATCCAAATAATAAATGGCAAGTGTCCTTCTAGAAAAGACTTGGTTTCAAGTTTTAATATATAATATTATATTAGATATATAATATTATATTGAGATTTCGAGCTCAATCTTGATCCAATTACTTGAATCAACTTTATCGTGTATCATAGTTTGAACTTCAGGTTCATCTACCATGTGATCTATAGTCTATGGGACTAATTCACTTTTCCAAATTTTGGAACTTCTGGTCAATAAATAATTAACATGTCTCATGGTCGTTGAATTGTGAACATATTCTCATATTCACAATCAACAAATTTCTTAAGATCATCTATATACTAAAATATATATAATCTAGAATTTTGGACTTTTTAATAAAGATGTTTTGTCAACTTAATTGCTCAATCATAATGATATTAATAATAGAAAATTTATCCCCTAAAAAAATAATACTCCGTAACATAGAACTTCATGTCCAAATATTATATAAGTCAGCAAGACTAATTTAGTTTTCGCAATTTACTTTGTACATGCCACAATATGTTATCGTTCAAACTCAATACAAGATTATAGCTAATACACACTTTAAACTTCAAGTTAATTAAAGTCTTTAGTTTCCAATTATGATCATTACATTAATTAATCTCAAACTTGTCGATGTTTAGATAATTTTAAAAGACAACTTTGAACTTCGGGTCAAAGATTTGCTCTATTCCCTTGTTATAAATTAAATTGATTGGAACTTTTGCCCAAATAAGTCATATGATCAAAGTTATAAATTATACGATTTTCCAAAAAATATATAAAATCACAAATTTTACAGTCCATCGTACAAGATTATTTGGTTTTTACCAATGATATCATTGACCTTTTTCCTCTTACTTGAATGGTCTACTGCACCGTACATAGTATGTCCTCTTTTCAATACAAGGATCACGAATTGCATGGTCAATCACATTATATTTTACACTTAAATTTTGAACTTCAAGCCAAAATTTTGGTGTGAATTTGGTGTCATTAGCTGTTTTGCGAACCTTGGGTTCATAATTGTATTATCATGAAACCTTCTAGATCATGTAGATGAAGGACGGTTTAATGTAATTATTATATGCAATTATCTAATCCACGACTACGTAAATATTATTTTTCAATGATCATCGCGGGTGGCATGATCTCTTCGTATGATGGTCCACGACTATGAGTCCATGACAAGATCTTTATCTTTGTCATATAAATTTGTATGAGTATGTGTATACCAGAAGTAAAATGCAAAGCGTAATTACGTACGACTTACCTGATCATACTCACGGTAATGCGAATTATGGCTTACCTTATAGTCTACGTTCCTCGCTCATCCATCAAATCATATCCTTTAATTTTTTTTTTACAATCATCATCAATTCTTCAATTTCATACCTTAATTTAATTTCCAAAATCTTGATGCCAATGAGAAGTTCACGTCTAAAGTCAAAGAAGTGCAATTAGTTAATGCAAAAGTTAACATGAAACATGAAGAAGAAGCGATGGACAGGCTCAGCGGCGATTAATTTTAGCAAACGTTAACTTTAAAATTAGGGTTAGAGCTCGTGCTGATAACGTGTTGTGAAACAAGAAATAAAAGTAGAAAGATTAGAGAGGTAAAGAGAGGAGTAACCATCTTATTAATGATATAAGGTGTAACAGCCCGAACCATCGTCCGTGGCAACACAACCCAATAAGATGGGTAGTCACCTACTAGCTAGGCTCATATATCCTCTCTGGGCTCTAAAAAGTGAAGGCCTTGTTGGTAGTATGATGGTAGGAATCTATTATAAACTGATCATATGAGCCTTAGGACAAACCAACTCCATAAACCACTTTCCAAATTTCGTAGTGTTACAAACTCCCCCACTTAAAGACCGCAACATCCCCGTTGCGCCTCGACCAAACCATACCAACATTAACACAGGTTCAAGATCTCCCCCGCTAGACGGCTGGTCTGGGCCTCGCCCCAGCACCCAGCACGCGGTCGCAGGGTTGC
>JBBYHQ010000017.1:1635529-1647837 GCA_038382645.1 Spergularia azorica
ATGAAACAAACTTCGCCCCTGAAGTGGAGGCGAATATCGCAATCGAACATCGCCCCTGAAATTGGGTGCGATTTCGACTTGATCAGATGAGTTTCGCCCCTAAAGTGGAGGCGAAAATCGCAACCGAATATCGCCCCTGGACCTGGGTGCGATTTCGATTTGATGAAACAAACTTCGCCCCTGAAGTGGAGGCGAATATCGCAATCGAACATCGCCCCTGAAATTGGGTGCGATTTCGATTTCGACTTGATCAGATGAGCTTCGCCCCTGAAGTGGAGGCGAAAATCGCAACCGAATATCGCCCCTGGAACTGGGTGCAATTTCGACTTAATGAAACAAACTTCGCCCCTGAAGTGGAGGCGAAAATCGCAATTGAACATCGCCCCTGAAATTGGGTGAGATTTCTATTGTCGAGGTGAATGACGTATCGCCTTCGAATCGTCAGTTTTTTGAAACTCCAAAGGTCACCTCGAAACGGGAAAAAGACAATTGCCTTTAACTGTTCATTATGACAGTTAATGATGTCTTTTATTGGAAATTGTGTAAAACCATTTGATTTTACCATCCTGCCCCCGACTCTCCTTTTATAAATACTTTTTACTGCCATAAGAAATCACTTTTACTCCTTTAATCAAAATTTTCGCCCCTTTTTCTCTTTAAATTTTCTTCAAAATCCCCTCAAATCTTGTCGATTTACCCTTCTAACTTTCCGATTTTCTCAAACTTTTTACCCAGATTTCGTCAGTCTCACTTCAATCGTCCTTTGAATCGCCCCGTCTTCAGTTTTTAATTGAAGGTCTACACTTTTCTTCTTTGAAGCTCGAATAAATTAGGGTTTTTCATCCCTAATTTATTGTCAACCTTTTGACATCCGATCATCACCGATCTCGTTCGAAGTTACCGTCGAAGATCCCGGCATTCCTACCCAGTTTTTCGGCAACCTAAGGTAACTTTTCCTCTCTTTTTCTTGTTTTTGTAACTTCTCTTTGGGGTAACCGTTGGTTTGCCCTAACCTCTTTTTCCTCTTTTCCGTTTTAGCCCTCCTTTCGCATCCCAAGATGACGATTCGAGGTCTGAAACTGGATCCGTGTCATATGGCCAATGTGTGGGTGGACTGCCCGTGGCTTGAGAAGAATTACAAGCCCGGTCAGCGCCCCTTGGCCGATCTGGGTTGGGAGGCGAAAGTATGGTTATCGCGACAGGGCACGTGGGATGGAAGGCGAATTCCTCTTGGAATTCCCATCGATCCCCGTCGCACGTCGTCGTTTATTGACTTGGGTTCGGATTCCGAATTATCTGATTCCGACTGCGAACTCGAAGCCAACACCCGTCGCTGGCAATGTCGATATAACGTAACCGTTGCTTATTTGCCTTCCACGCAGATGACGCAATCAGGTGCTTCCTCTTCATCCTCTCAATCCCGTGCGCGCACCAACCGTCTTGCGCCGGATGCGACTTTCACCGATGAGCAGGCGGTTCAGTATGCTGCGGCTGCGCAAGATGCGAACTCGGACCTGTTAGGCAAGTACGACACTGCTCCGATCTCGGAGAAGTTCGTTGCTCAGTATCCACCTGCTGCGCTGAAGAAATTTTGTGCCAAATATGGCGTCAGATACCCCATTGTCCTAACCGTGCCCGAATTAGGGTCCGTCTTATCTGATCCTCCGCGTGGCTGCTTCGCGGTTCATGAGTTTTCCATCATTAATGGGTTGCGGCTGCCCATACCCAAATATACTGCTAGACTCATGTCGCATTACAACTTGTGCCCCGCACAAGTGACCCCGAACTCCTTTTTGACAATTAATGGGTTTGTCATGACCTGTTTGGCTGCGTTGATCCCGGTTTCAATTAAATTATTCTAATATCTACACTGTGTATCCGGCAAACAGTATGGGTTCTACACTTTTGCTCCCCGTATTGTGACGCAACCGAAGAAACCTGGCAAAAATCAGGTTGTTTGGAAGAACAATTTCTTCTGGGTTAGCCTGGATGCTAGCGCAACCGCAGCCGACTCTTTTGACTTCCAGTTGTCGAAGGGGGTACCCCCTGCGGACACCCGAGAGCAACCACAACTCCCTCCTTCCATGTGTTTGGACTCCTACCTTTGACCAGTCGTTGGAGAACGTCTGGTTGATGGGTGCGAGTCTTATAAAGGCTGTGAACGAGGCCGAGCGCCGTAGAATTCTTACTCTTTGTCTGCACTTAACCTTTTTTTACTTACTTGCTTTGTTTTGATACCAACTTTCTTTGTTTTCTTTCTTCGCAGTGAAATCAATTAACGAGGTTGAGAACCATATTGCGGGCATTTTACCGAACGCAGACTCTGCCGAGAACATGCAGCGTGCCCGCGAGGAGACCGCCGAGATGGGCGCGGGGGCCGCCAAGAAAAAGAAATCCAAGGGCGGCAAGCGCAAACGGGATGAGTCATCCTCTTCGCAGCCGGCGGTTCCGAAATCGAAGAAGAAAACAGCGGATGCTGTCCCCGTGGCTGCGACACCTCTCCGAGAGGTGCCTTCTCAACAAGAGGCACCTTCCCATCAGCAGTCAACTGCTCAGCCACGGGTATCTGAGCAGCCGCAGGTTTCCACGCAGCCGGCTTCGTCTTCGGCCGGCAATCATAAAAGAAAGGAGACTCTCGTGGAGGAGACCCCTGCCAGTGCTGAGACGCTGTCGCTGGTAAGTGTTTGTCTTTGTCTCGTTTTCGGTTTTTATGTATCACTTGGTCAATGTTAACTTACGTTTTTGCAGATTCCCGAGAACACCCGCGCAGGCAAATCGCCTCGCATCTACGTGCGGCGTCAGAGGTTGGGAGACTCAAGTTTGGAGGGGAGTGAACAGACCATGAACACTGCTCCACCTGCCGACAACGACACCGTTTTTGGCCCAAGTAAGTCCTCTTCCACGCGTGCTAACCGGCCTTTCGCTTACTCTCACACTGACTTTCCTTCACGATCAGGCTTGGGTGGCATTCCTCCCAGGGTGATGCAATTTACCGATGCCCTGGGTCAATCCTCGGTTGGCGAGGAGAGTGTTTGGGCAATCAGGGGGATAAGTGATCCTCTCAATGATGCCCTTTTGCCATTTCGTCGCTGGGCGCGCAGCCAAGAGAGGCATGGCAACTGGTTGGAGCGCTTTGCCGCTCACACCTTTAGTGTAAGTCTTTTCCTTTTCTCGGCTTCGTTCTTTCCACCTTTGTTCTTTAATGTACTTGTTCTCTTACACGCTTCTTTTGCAGCTTGCTGACCTTGTCTCCCATGTGTTCGACACCATGGGTGACTCTGCTGAGTACATCCAGAGGCAGTCGACCGGTTTGCCGAACTGTCTGCAGTTGCGGCCTACCAGGAGAAGGAAACAAAAAAACTGGCTGCGCGTGTGGATGAGCTCAGTGCGGAGAATGTGAGGGTGGCGGAGCTCGCCAAAACCGCTGAGGCCAAGAAAGGGGCTGCCGAAGAGAGGGCTGAGAAGGCTGCGAGGGAGGCAAAAACTGCTGTGAGCTACGCAGCCACCACCACAGCGCAGATCACTCAACTCAAAGAGACTAACAACTCTTTGTGTGAATCTAATGCGCAGCTGAAGGAGGATTTGACTGCGGCTCTTGACAGGGAAAAGGCGTCCCTTGAAAGGGAGAAGAGCCTGTTGTGCCAGCTGGAAAATGCTAAGGGCTATGCCACCTTTTGGGCGCATCGCGCATGCAATGCCAAGGCCAAGTTCTTGGCTTCCTCGGACTATGAGGTGTTGCTCAATGACAAGATGGGTGATGTCCGATTTAAGGCGGTGGAGGCGATGAAGGATTCTGCCATGAATGCGTTAAGGGGTGTGAACGCCATCTCGGAGAAGCATCCTAAGACGTTGGCTCCGGTTGAGGTGGCCCCTTTCGTATCCGCGCTCGAAAGCCTCGGCAACCAGTATCTTGCTACCTTTGAGGATCCAGAAGATCTAACCAAGGACATAAATACTCTAACCGAAAAACGCAGCAGGATCCTCTTTCAGGCGCGGCAAGACCTTTGGGAGTTGCCTGATTCAATTAATGTGGATGAAGTGCCGCCTGCGCCGGAGCCGAGGATACAACCCAAGTGGAGCCCAATCATCATCAACCTCGATGGTGATGAAGAAGATGATGATGATGATGATAATGCTGAGGAAGAGGAGGACGCGGCCCAACCGGTGGGGGATGCCACCGCCGAAGCCGAACCCTCGACGACTGTTGCCACCGCAGCCGACCAAGAAGGGGGTGCCGCCCCTTGATCTTTTTACTACTTAGTCTTCGTACTTGTGTTTTTCTTGAACAATTCCATTTTCTTTTGTACCACCGAAGCCGCCCTGGGAAGGGTGTTTTGGTTTCGATTAACAATTTATTTTGCTGTTTATGACTAAGTATCCATTTCTTCATTCTTTCTTCAATCTTCCTTCACTATGTTGTTTTTCTTCTCCACTTGTGCAAATATGCGATCATATTTTATTTTGTAAAAAAATTTTCGCCCCTGAAATGGATACGAAAGTCGCAGCCAAACATCGCCCCTAGAGTCGGGTGCGAGTTTGACTTGTAAAAATTTTCACCCCTGAAATGGAGACGAAAGTCGCAGCCAAACATCGCCCCTAGAGTCGGGTGCGAGTTTAACTTGTTTAATTGTTGACTTAGTACCTGCAAAGCAATAACAAATACTAACTCGTTATTTAGGTGCGTCCCTCGAGGTATTAACCCAAGGGTGAAATATTATGGCTCAGCTCATTTTTTTGTGGGTCATTACAGCCCATCCTTCGTTCGAACTGAACTTGGATATTAACGAGGGTCAAGCCCGAGATATCGATTTCAACCGATGAAAATTCGGCTCGACTATCCGGGCCCGTGGATCTGGGGGTCTACGTCCTGCTTAAACACATCATCACAGTCCGGCATCCTTAAATCAGGATGCCCCCTGATTAATGAGTGCGAGAGTGTAGGCGAACGAATCCGAGCTAGAGACATGTTCGCCGAAAGCCGTTACTTCGGCTCTGCCTCTGGTTGCGGGCCGGGCGATCTCATGAAACCCTATTCAACACGCACCCAATTCCTTGGGATATAGTGTCTTAACCCGAACCAGGTATATTTTGAAATTGGACTTCTTCCCAGCCGTGCCCGAATATTAGTGATACTCGGGTGCCAATCGATAATATTGGTGATCCACAGCTGGTCATCCGAGGTGGTGAGGTCCCACCCCGCAATGGGTATTCACCATCCTAGTCTAGTGACACATCCGACTTCGGCTTGGCTTTAGCCACCAACTTGATCGGATTCATTTGTCAAGACCGGTGAAATTCCGGACTTGATACAGAATTACTCATCGAGACAGGTGAAATTCCGGGCTCGGTTAGACTTATTCTAAATATTCCAACTATTCTAATTAACATAGACACATTAAATGAACCAAAACAAATTGGCCGCAGGCCATTTCATTGATTGCAAATTAAAAGTAACACGTTCTAGGGTGCGCCTAGCGCTACATTCTTTTTCAAATAAACAACAAACTGAATATATTACAACTCAATTGATAATCTAAGCATAATACTTGTTGAGGTGGATGATGTTCCATGGCCTCTTGATAGGTTCGCTTCCGAGCTCCTCCAAGCGAAAAGTCCCATCCCTTACCTTCTCCACAGCAAGGAAAGGACCTTCCCACTTGGGCTTCAACTTCCCATCCGGAACTTCCTTTCCAGTGGCCGCGAGATTCCTTAGCACATAATCCCCAACTTCGATGCTTCTTGGGCTCACTTTCCTGTTGTAAGCGCGTGCCATGTCCTGCTTTTGCCTCTCCACTCGTAACAAAGCATTTCCCCGCAACTCAGGCAATAGATCCGGCGCGATGCGCAGTTCCAACTCGTTCTGCTCGGGCTCGTAGGTGTTAATCCGCAAGGATTTGGCTCCCCACTCCACTGGCAACACCGCATCCGAGCCATAAACGAGCTGGAAAGGAGTTTCTCCTGTGGCGCGCTTGGTGGTGGTGCGCAGCGCCCACAAGATGCCCGGCAACTGTTGAATCCATTTCCCTTTGGCCCCTTCGACCATCTTGCTCAGTGCGCCCACAATCAGCTTGTTGGAGGACTCAACTTGACCATTTGCTTGTGGATAGGCAACTGAGGCATAGCAACTTTTTACACCATACTCTGCGCAATACTCATGAAACGGGTCGCTGTCGAACTGTGAACCGTTGTCAAGAGTAACGCAGCGGGGCAGCCCAAACTTCGTGAAAATATGCTTCCACATGAAATCCATGGTCTCAATATCTCGGATGCGAGAGACTGGCTGCGCCTCAACCCACTTAGTGAAATAATCCACTCCGACAATCAGATATTTCTTTTGACATTGAATTCGAGGGAAAGGACCCACAATGTCAAGTCCCCACCTTGCAAACGGCAGTGGTTCAGTTATGGGCTTAAGTAGGGTTGCGGGTCGATGCGAGGTCGGACCAAACCTCTGGCATCGGTCGCACTTTTTCATGATCTCGGCCGCGTCAGTCTGCATCGTAGGCCAGTAGAACCCAAGTCGTAGAGCTTTGCCAGCCATTGCCCTTGCCCCAATGTGGCCGCCACACTCACCGTGGTGAATTTCTCTGAGGATATAATCTCCCTCAATTGGGTCTACACACTTCAGGAATGGATGAGTGTACCCTTTCTTGTACACCTCGTCGTGCAGAAGTGTAAACCATTCAGCACGTTTCTTGACCTTCTCGGCCTCATTCTCGTCCTCCGGCAGCTCACCGTCTTTCAAGTATGCTAATAGTGGGATCATCCACCCTGGGCTGGGGTCAAGGGCTGCAATATTCGGGGTCGCGTCAATACTGCGCAATGGCAGAACCTTCCACTGCACCACCCTTGGGTTGTCATTAACTGACGAACTAGCCAAGCGCGCCAGTGCGTCGGCCTGCTGATTCTCTGACCTCGGAATCTGTTCGACCTCGAACATCTCAAAGCTCTTAACAATCTCTTTGACTGCGTCTTGGTATCTGGCCATGTGGTCTTTAGCTTCAAATTTATCGGTTATTTGATTCACCACAACAGCCGAGTCAGAGAATGCTTTCACATCCTTTGCACCCGCAGCCGCGCACATTTGCAGACCCGCTATCAGAGCTTCATACTCTGTTTCGTTGTTAGTGGCTTCGAACCCAAAACGTAAAGCATACTCACTTTTATCATCGCTTGGGAGGATAACAACTATGCCTGCTCTGCTGCCACCGGAATTCGAAGATCCATCTACATATAATGACCACTGCGTATTTGGCAATACGAACTCCTCACTGAACATGCAATCCGTGACGAAGTCCGCTAGTACTTGTCCCTTGTAAGCTTTCCTGGATTTGTACTCCACCCCAAATCCTTTCAGCTCACAGCCCCAACGCGGCAACCGACCGTTCCCGTCAAGGCTTCCCAATATCTTTTGGAGTGGATAGTTGGTCATCACAACAATTTTATGGCTCTGGAAGTAAGGCCTCAGCCGCCTACTCGCAATCAACAAACTCAGTGCCAGCTTTTCGAGCGGTGCGTATCGCAACTCGGCCCCGGCGAGTGCGTGGCTCACATAATACACTGGACATTGTGAACCATCGCGCTCGACCACCAGCGCAGCCCCCACTGCTCGCTCTCCCGCAGAGAAGTACATCATTATCTCTTTCCCTTCTTTGGGCACCACAACCTTTGGTACCTTAGTCAGATATTCTTTCAATTCCAGAAAAGACCTCTCGGCTTCGTCATTCCATTCAAACGTCTTGCGCTTTCGGAGTGCATCAAAAAATTGTAGACAACGGTCTGCTGATTTCGCGATGAATCGGTTGAGTGCCGCCACGCAACCAGTCAACCGTTGTACATCTTTGACGCACCGAGGGGAAGGCATATCCAAGATAGCCTTTATCTTCTCTGGGTTCGCGTCAATAACGCGCTCACTGACCATAAAACCCAGGCATTTCCCCGAGTGCACCCCGAATACGCACTTCTTTGGATTCAACTTCATGTTGTATCTCCGCAGAGTAGCAAACGTTTCTCTCAAATCTTGTGTGTGGTTTGCAGCCAACACACTCTTTACTATCAAGTCATCAACATAGGCCTCCATGTTGCGCCCAATTTGCCCCTCAAACACCTTATTGACCAATCTTTGAAATGTCGCACCCGCATTTTTTAACCCAAAGGGCATCACACGGTACATGTATACTCCCAGCGGAGTGACGAATGTGGTTTTTGGTCTGTCCTCCTCTTCAAGGGGCACTTGATGATATCCAGTATAGGCATCCATGAAACTTAACAGTCCATGGCCCGAGGTCGAATCGACTAATCTATCCATGCGCGGCAAAGGTTGGACATCCTTTGGGCATGCTTTGTTTAGATCAGTGAAATCGCATTGGGCTTTTTAACAAGCACAACGTTTGATAGCCCCGTCGGGTACATGCATTCCTCAATATATCCAGCCTTTAGGATTTTACCAACTTCCTCTTTAATAGCATCGGACCTCTCTGTCCCAAAATGTCTTCTTTTCTGATGAACTGGTTTGATTTTTGGGTCCGCATTCAGCTTGTGTGTAATGATTGCGGGATCGAGGCCCGGCATTTCCTCTACTGCGAATGTAAACACGTCTTTGTATTCTCTGAGCAACGCGACCAGTTGGTCTCGCTCCTCCGCTGCGAGATTCCTACCGATGCGGACTACTCTTTCCTCATTGCTTTCTTCTAGAGCCACTTCTTCTGTCTCCTCATGTGGTTGTGTCGGCCCTTCCAGCCCATGACGCGCGTCCAAAGTCTCAATGGAGTACGTCATCGCAGCTGGAACTGTTTCACCATCTCTCTCTTTCCTCTTCTTAGAAGGCTGGTCTTCGGGTGCGGCATCCTCGAGGTTAATCATCGACGGCCGCAGCCCCGCGTGATAACATTCTCGAGCCGTCCTTTGATCAGTCCGGATTATTGCCGGCTTCCCGTCATCAGTAATGTATAACATGAGCAGTCCAAAGTAAATACCAAACCAACCACTTCATTTAACATCGGCCTCACGATGACCACATTGTATGCGCAGGGAATGTCAATGATGATGAACTCTACCACTGCAGTTCTGATCGCGCTCCCAGTACCGATGGCTCCAGGGAATCGGATCGAACCCAGTGGGTAGATTGTCTGCCCGCTGAATGCGACAATGGGCTCGTGAAGTGGCTTGATATCCTTTCTCGTATATTTCAATTACAGTAAACATTCCAAAGTCATTATATCCACTGAGGATCCTGTATCCACCAGGCATCTCCTTATGTCCTTGTTCGCCACTATCATGGTGACCACCACCGGGTCATTATGCGGTGTACGAACCTCAATGATATCAGATTGTCTCAAAATAATATCAGGAATCCTTATCGGCCTTGTCTGCGGCGACGCAATAAAATTGACAAAATTCTTCAAGTTCTCCTTTCGGCCGCGGTGGCTTGGGCCTCCACTTGCGAAGCCGCCTGAAATGGTGTTGATCACACCAGGACTATGGTTCCGATCCCAATCCTTTGGCGGTCGCGGCCTGTTCCCAGGCCAGCCATTGTTGTTGTTGTTACGGTTGTTACAGTTGCCGCTCCCCTGCCACTCCTGCTTATACCTGTCTCGCTGCCCTCGCAGCCGAGTCAAGTATCTCTCCAACCTCTCATTGTCAGCCAAATTGTGACACACATCTTCCAAATTAGGGCAATTTCGGGTATTGTGCCCGTTTTCCAAGTGGTATTCACAAAACTGCTGCATGTTGAATTTGTCTGCGTCAGCCATTGTCCTTGGCGCCGGCAGCATCTCATCATCCATGATCGCCATAAAGATTGTTCCGATTGACGTATTGAATCGACCTGGGTTGCGCAAGCCATTGCCCGGTCGGCGCGCAGACAGGATCTCTTGGTTCTTGTTCTGCACCGCCGCCGTCGCCTTCTCTTTGCAACCTGAGCTGTTTACCAAGGAGGCATTAACATGTGCAGCCACCCTCTGGTACGCGCTCACCATCGTCCTAGGCTCCTTCGCGACCAAGTCATATTTGCTTATACCCTCTCTCATTCCCATGATCAACGCCGCAACCCCAGCCTCGTCAGTGAGGTTGGTCACGTGCGTTGCGTTCATGCGGAATCTCTGAATGTATTCATCCAAAGATTCGTGATCTCCTTGTTTCACCGTGGCGAGGTGGATAGACGTCTTCTTCCTAGTCTTGCTGGTTACGAAGTGGCCAGCAAACTTTCTTCTCAGCTCTCTCCACGAAATCAATGCTGTTTGGGGGCAACTGGTCGTACCACCTCTGCGCAATCCCGCACAGCGTAGATGGGAATAGCTTGCAGATAGTAGGCTCGTCCATTGTCAGATAACTGATATTGTGCAAATATGAGGAGATGTGGTCGTGTGGGTCTCCCACTCCATCATACTCGGTCATCTTGGGCTTCTTAACCCCCGGTGGCTTGTCGGCGATGAGGTTCCAGCTCGTGAAAGGAGAATCGCAGAGCAACATAGATCTACCAGGATGCCGACGGCTGTGGTATCTCGAGCTTGCTTCTCCCTCAGTCTCGTCCTCGGACTCGGACTGGCTTCTTGTCTTTGAGCTTCCATGACCCCCTCGCGGCTTTTCTCGGCGAGGTGGAGTTCTAGACCTCGGTCGCGAGTGGTGGGTGGGGATCACGCCTCGCGTCAACGGGGGCGACCGAGACCATAACCGAATAGGACCCGCGCTCCGGACAGGGTGCGGTCCCAGCCTGTCGTACGCTGAGATGCGGTCCTCTTCCACTATTCCTTTGCCCTTCTCCTTCGCCGTGAACTTCCTGTATGACATCTGTGTCTTTTCTCTTTCCTTCTCTTTCTCTTTCTCTCTTCTCAACTTCTCCTCTTCTTCTTTCTTCTTCTTCTCCTTCTCCTTGAGCACCATCCCCGCATCAATAATGAGGCGCGCATCTAAGAACGTGAGGTTGGCCTGCCTCTGCGCCTCCTTTGCCCGCTCAACTGCTTTACGGATGCGCACAGAGGGGAATGCCTTCTTCTTTCCTTTCTTTGCCCCCCGAAGACCTTGGCTGCGTCTGGGTCGAGACCAACGGCATCTGCGCACTCGCCTCTTTGCGGAATGCTGCCATCTGGGCATCTCCAACATCTCCTTGCGGAGTTCCTCTCTGACTGCGGATACCCGTGCCTCGAAGGCCGTAGTGCCCTGACTGTCCGTCTCTGTCTCCTCCTTGTCCGTGTATTCCATCTCGTCCTCGTCTTCGAGCACATATCCCCTGCGAAGGCGCTCGTCCACGATGGTTGCAGGAGGAGGATGGATAGTCTCGATTGGCTTTGGTATTTCATGGGGTCCAGGTGGTGCGTCTGCGGTGGAAGCAGCCGGTCCCAACAACGCACCCGTCACAGGGTCGCAACGACCCATGATCGGGTTGCTATTGTATGGGGGTGGCGCACCTGCGTGCAGAGTAACCGCAGTCGACTTATCCGATTTCTTCCGCGTCCCGGCTACCATTGTTATCGCAGTCGAAAATGTTCAATTCGCAAGCAAAAATTCAGATTTCTCCAGTCTATCCCCACAGACGGCGCCAAATGTTGGGGTGAGATCGACTTTGGGATAGACGGGGTCCAAATCTCTGTCCTGCGCAATGAACAAACTGTCAAGGGGCCCCGGTTTTACCCAGGCGACGCCCCTCCGACGGTCAATTTAGTATTGGGTGCGATCGAGAAATGGGGAGCCAAGGGTCACTTATCACAGGAATAGCTTGTAAGTGTCTCAAAAGTGTATAAAGTGGAATTAGAATGAACCTGAATTTGAGGAAAATGAGGGGGTACTTATAGTGGAGGTGGTACCCCTAAGGAATAATCCTAGAGGTCCCCCCTTCATCTTAACCCTCCATTCTCTTGACATCCAACGGATGAGATTTCCTGGACATTATGGACATCATTTGGGCTTTATCAAGGGCATTGGGCCTATATTCCTAAGGGTTGTGGTCTCATTAATAAAATGAACCCCAACAACGTCTAACCTTGGATAATTAAATTGGACAATATGATTTAATTAATTTAATGGGGTTTGATTAGCTTAGATGTTTCTTTAATTAATCAGGCTAAAGATACATGTCTAGCTAATCGCCTATCTACGTGGTAATATGGCTAATGCCACTCAGTCAGCAGTATTATCATTTATTTTTAATGAAATTCGCCTTCATGTCCAATTGTTGCCCAAATGATTCTAGAATAGTGCAACTCGCCTAATAATCTTCTTGATTGCTAATTTTAACTAGTGTAATTATTAATTATATATTGAGTTTGTACATCTCTGAAATATAAAAAATCAGTGTCATTTTATAACTAGCA
>JBBYHQ010000017.1:1654207-1681613 GCA_038382645.1 Spergularia azorica
TATTTAAATTCCAAATTTTCAAATGATGGATTTGAAATGATTCCAAATTCTCAAATTTGAGTTTCCAAACACTATCTAAGATATATCTTATAAAAGGTTAGGAAATTTGGGGGCGCTGAATTTGCGTTTTCCCCAAGACATCCACGATCAACAATGTTCCAAAATCGTAAGAATGGTGATCAGATTCTCTAATTGCTTAATTAAGACGTCGTTTCCCCATTTTCTTATTTAATAGTTAACCAAATCCTATGTGTGAGAGATTTTATACAATAGTTTTATGTTTGTGGGGAAACTAATAATACTATGCGCTAAGGAAAATATACTTTGCCTAATTAAATCCAAACAAAACACCAAAAATACATATTTTTTATTTTTATGTGAATTATGAAACTTATAATAATATGCGATCCTAATATTATATTAAGTTTTTTATGCTGATTAGCTTTAGCGGTAACTACCCTAGAATCATCGATAATTTTAATACTATTACTAAATGTATCATAATTGTCAAAAATAAGAGAGCTCAACAGACGAGCCACGCCCGTCGGCCCGACCCAGCCCAACCTGATCTTTCCCGGGTATAAACTAACAACAAAAAGACATAGGAAACAATGATAATTGAAACGAAAATCATTGATAAAAAAAAAAAGCAAACAATGTAATTCATCAAACGAAAGATCAAAACTCACATCACAGTAATAACTAACGAAGGTGTCGAATAAACCTCACAATAGAGCCAATAATACTTTCGCATTATGTCACACTCTAGATATTGAATGACATAGATTGTTAGGCCTATATGCATAGTTGTCTACTACGATAATCCATATAGAGAAATCACGAACACAATCATTGAAATAATGTAGAGATTGCAACTTGTGATGTATTTACAACAAAACAAAGACACAATCAGTTTTCAACTAACAACTTTATAATCTTTACAAATTGAGAACTATCATGAGCATGGCTCCTACCTTAACAAGTAAAACGAACTTTAAATGAAAAACAGGACCAAATGTGTTAAGACCGAAAATAAGGGAATATTGAAGAGTGTTTATATATCAATACGTCCGACCAATGCAGTCAAATGAGCCAAAATTGCAATCCTTCCTCACACATTTCCCATTAGAGTCGAACACTTAATCAATTTTGTACCTGTAATCATCAATAAGCTCACAGAGGGGAGTTACATTGTCCAGAATCAAACAACATGATATGGAGAATTCTCTTGTCATCGTGATCGTATATGACATTTTGCGCATAAAGGTTAGAATCACAACTATGGTCTGATAAACCTCACGAATTCCCATAGCGCGTCAGTGATATAGCTACCCTCATCTTTATTTCCATCACCCTCATCAATGTTTTCATTCTCATTTGCGAGGTGGTTATCTGCTGCATTATTCTGTCCAATATCAAAGAAATACTCATCATCACTATTATCTCTTTGTTCGGCCTGGTTGTAATCAAGAAGCTCCCCACATACTTACATATAAACGTGCCGGAAGGAATATAAGTATGACATCTCAAACCCCGATTCGTCTGCCGTAGATGAATGGATTAGGGAGATGTCGCACTCAAGAGGCAGAGAGATTGGGATAAGATGCATACTTGTACCCCTTTAAGCACGTTCATATGTGAGTATGTGGAGACCTGCTAGATTACAACTAAGCGAGCAAAGTGCGGGTAATGATCTTTGATATTGGATAAGATTATGTAACTGATAACCATTCAACGCATGAGGATTGAAACATTGATTAAGGTAACGGAAATGAACATGAGGATCAATATACCATTGACGCGCTAAATTACGGGAATATCGCGAGATTTATCCAACTGCAGTTGTGATCCTCGCCTCTATACGCAAAATGTGATATATGATCACAACGACACGAGAGTTATTCACATCGTATTATTTGTTTCTGACCATATACTTCGAGTGCCAGAATTTTTATATGATTGACAAAGTTGATCAAGTCTTCGACTCTGATGGAAATGTCGAGCGCAAGGAGTGCCATTGTGGCTCATTGTGTCAGAACTATTAATAGTTGAGTACTCTCCGATATAAGGTTGAGCATTCGGACAGAAAAGTGAGTTTTTTTGGGAAAGAGGACCGGACGAAACTCATTCGGCCCCAAATGACCGAACCTAGATTTACTTTAAAAATCAAACTATATAAAGTTCTCTATTTTGAATAATATACATGATGAAAAATAATACGGAGTAACAATTTAGAAAAATAAATCTAGCTACTTACAAGTTGAGTTAATACATGGGGTGCTTTCTCAAATCAAACTTTTGTTAAAAGTGACGCAATGATGGATCAAACAAAGTTATTAGTCATAGAGATACCGTCTACAATTTTAATTGTAAATGAAACGGAAATAGATCCGTGATTTCAAGGGTACAAAAGCTAGTTGTAATCAAATAGTGGAGTTGTGTTGTCCGAATCAAATAGCATTATTTGAGAAACTCTCTTATCTTCGTGATGATATATCACATTTTGTGCGTAGAGGTTAGAATTACAACTATGATTGAATAACCCCACGATGTTCTCATATCAATGATATAGTTCACTACTACTATATTAATGACATATTGTAACACCCAAAATCGTTACATTAGACCCAAAAAAGCGTTACAATAGACCTAAGGTAACGCAGAGAGGTGTTGCAAATGCCCGCGCTGCCTTATATCTAAGGTAACGCTTTTTTGGGTCTAATGTAACGCCTATACATTTGAGTGGTGTATGCGTTACCTTAGCTCATAGCAGTGTTGCAAACTTGCAATACGTACCCCCCTAATGTAACGAATCTAAGGCAACGCTCTTGCTTTCAAATGTAATGAATTGCAGGCTAATTAAGCTAATGCAACGCTATGTACGACAATTTTATATCGGGGCATTTGGCTGGAATTTTCAAGAATAATGACAGTAATAAATATAGGCTATGTGAGATTCGAACTCACGCATTTGTGCAATGTTGCACAAAGCTCTACCATTAAGCTAATAGCCTTTCAATAATAAAAATATAATTTACTTGTTTAAAATAAAAACAATAAAGGAAAAAAAGGCAAAAGGGGTTTCTTCTTACGCCTCAATTGTAGAAGTGGAGTGAGAGTTATACTTGGTCTTGTTCTATTTTCTTGTTCTTGGTGGTGCTTCTTTGACCAGCTTCATATACGTCCACTAATATGATGTTCTGATTCTGTGAGTAACAAGCGAAAGACAATTAAAAATTATAGGGAGAATACAAGGTAATTATGATGCTAACCAAAATTCCCATATATATTGAAGAAACCAAAGCCTACAACAATTGACGGTTTATGTGACTGTTTTGAGCATTCTGACTTTGATGAATGGGAAAGAGGAGCGAAATGGTTAAGGAAGCAACAATTACATGTTCTTGGACCTAAGGAACCCAATCAAGCTGGTAATAATCGAAAAGCAAAGATTAAGGTCTTATTTTCGAAGTCCTGACAGAATAGAGCCAAAAAGACCAGTTTTGCGCAGTTAATTTGCAGATGTGCTTAGGGCAATCAAAGGAAGTCCTCTTCGTGAGTTACCTTTTCGGAAAGCTAAGACGCTTAACTATATGGTGAAATCCGAATTACTTGAAAATATTTTGTGAATTACTACCAGTTTATTATTTAGTTCAAACTGCAGCAAAAGAATATTCAGGAAATGCAGTTTTCATAGCTTGGGTTTGAGGAGGCATATCTCATAGCTCAGAGATCAGTTTTGAGTAAATTTTATGTTCAAATTTAAGTTCATGAAGCTAGCTATCCAATGATACATCTTATAGCTTCATCGGATATGTTTTACTATGTCTGAAATCTAGTTCCGCACTGGCACGAATCTGAAACCCTTAGTTTTCAGCCTGGCCGAATTTATGTTCTTTTGGCCATGTAAGTATCGCTCGATTAAGGGTACTCTACTACTCAAGTTAAAGAAAATTCAAAGTGAAGTTTCTAACTTATTGTGGGGCTAATTACCCCAAGGGTCAGTCAACTTACTAGATTAATTACCTAACTAAACTCTGATCAGTTCTAGGCTTAATTAGTGTGGATTGACTTCTTATGTCTAGTTCATATCCTAGTTCTTATTCTTGTTTTTGCTCAGTTTGTCTTATCAGTATTGTTTATATCAAAGTCAACTGAAGCCAACAATAAGACTAAACATAGTGATTATATCTTAGTGACTAGATCAAAAGCCTGACAAAGTAGCTAGCCAGAAAAAAAAAAAACCTTCTATATATATATTAGCTTCGTTCACTTCATTTGTACTCCATGGTTTTGGTTATAGATGGATGATCTACATTAACTATCACACTCTAAAAGGTCAGAAATACTACTTCAATTAGCATTATCATCAACCAGATCAACTTGCAAAGTACCCAATATTCAAAAGTACTTACAGAGACCTTGCTCGAAAAAAGAAGAAAAAAAATCTTAAAGAACTCTTAAGCATGGATCAGCCGCATGCACAAATCACTTCGTTCCTAGATAAAATTACAAAAGACATTGATACCAATGAGCAGTGGGCATAAATCAGAATTCAGGTAGAAAATAGAATGTTTTACAGCATTATGCTCTTTGATAAAATTCACGTGAACTCGTCAAGATATGAGCAAATTGTGAAATGTATATATGACTTTACTAATGTGTAAAAATACAATAAGCTAAAGAGCACCTTATACTGGACAACAAGTCACTACACTCTACTAAACCGACAGAAAAAGGTTGAACACACTCTTTCATTTCATCACACCATTGAACGACACCATAAGGTATTGAACATAAGAAATTAAAACCCTTACATTTCAAATTGTATAACATGAAGACCTAAATGTCAACAGTCTTTTAACTGTAATGTGCATTGTGTTCTTTTCACATTTGAGAATGATCATGACAAAACTTAAGTCGGAAGCTTTCAAGAAGAACCTGGTTTAAAATTAATGTACTCGTGCTGACACCTTTAACCCAATTTTCACTTGAATTAAATTCACCAAGTGCAGCATATGTCTTTTGTATACTAGGATCATTCCAGCATATCTCATCCACTAAAACTATAAATTTGACATTCATGTATATCTACCATTTAATTAGTTTCGACATGCAAAGCATATAATAACGTACATTGACTGTAATATTCTACGACATAATCAACCTTTTCCTAACTTTTTCGATTACCCTAGTAATCTAAGTTATAAAAAAGGTCTTCTTAGCTCCTATGCTTAACATAAAAGTAATTAGCCTGGTCGTTTCAAGTCTCACATTCGATTCCCATTCTTCATTTACGACTCACCAAGTCACCATGCACGAAAGTTCATTACACTATAAATAGAAACCATATACAATAAAGTTATCATTCAAGAGTTTCAAGACCAACCTTCTCATAGTCAATAATAACTTCCTTTTTTGAGAGTTTAAGATGGAAAATGTAGGTTTTCCGAAAGAAAGCAGAGGAAGGAAGCTTAGGTTATTTGGTTTCGATGTTCAATCTAGTGAACATGCCAATAGCTCATGCAATAACATACCATCAACAATAATAGACCAAAGTCGTAGGAGACAGAGGAGTGAGGCGAAGCGAAATTGTCCATTTTGTGACAAAGAGTTCACCAATTTTCAAGCATTAGGAGGCCACCAAAACGCCCACAGAAAGGAGAGACTAATGAAGAGAAGATTGCAACTCGAGGCGAAGAAGGCGAGCATGGAAGGGTATCTCCGATCTCTTGAATCGCCGTCTTCCATGTCTTACCTTGAGGGTTCTCATGGTTTTGATTTATATGCCCTGCAAATCTATGTTCCATATTGACCGCACGCATGCGCATGACTGTATATAAGTTAACCAAGAAGCGTTCTTAGTTCTACGGAATATTGTATATATTATTATTATTATTGTACTCCCTCCGTCCGAGTTTAAACACCGCCTAGCAAAAACATCACAAAAGAGTGTATACGCGCTAAACGATTGTTACGAAAAAGTTACGTACAATTTTTGTTAAGCCTCATATCTAACTTGTTATGTAATTTTTTTGGAACTTTTATTAACCTATTAGTGTGTATACTATCCGCAACACAGTGCTATTTTGGGTATGGGTTGTTATAACTCGGAAGGAGAGAGTATACTATATCTGACCATTCATTCCATTTTCAGTGGAGCCAAACACTAACTATTATTTTGGCTATGGGTTATGAAGGAATAAAGAAAATGGCTCAAAAAACTGTAGGCGCTTCTTATATCGTGAAGTAGCAGTCAATCAGTGCGATTCTCGGAATAATTTTTATGATGGGTCACGTGTACAAAGTGTGTCTACGTTTCAAATTTGGGGTAAGGCTTGCGTACCTCCGACCCTCTTGCCTCACTTTATGGCGGAAGGCTTTATTTTAGTGGGGTAATGAGGTTATCGTTAGTTGTATGCTACATCTGTTGTGCATTTTCTGTGATTAGAGTAAAATTATTTTCCATTTCATGTCTCATCAAACCACAAAAATTCTTGACAGATAATTACTCATCTAATGGGCTTATCGAAATTTTATTCATTATCTTAAAATTGGTTATTAAGAAATTTAACGTAGTGAGAGTGTGAGACACAAATAAGCAGGGCCGTGGGGGAGAAAATGGGGGCCCTGGGCGGAACTCTAAAGTTGGGGCCCCTAAAAGCCGGTCACATGGGCGGAACTCCGAGGTTGGGCCCCTAAAAGCCAATAACATGCACTACAACCTACAAAAACTAAGACTTGTGGAAGAAGAAGAAGGAAATAAGGAAAAAAAATGACGTTGGTGGGATTCGAACACAAGCAAAGTTCAAAGAATTTGCCCGTATCACCACTTGGGCAACATATTTTCCATGATACTTCAACGGACTAAATTTTATTTACACTAACTCTAAAAATGGGGCCCTGGGCGTGGGCCCAGCTCGCCCAGCCTCCCCTACGCCCCTGCAAATAAACATGGAATGAGACATACTCGTATGATTAACAGTGATCTTCTGTCCCATGTCGTGTCCCACTCTTAGAGCTGGCAATCGGGCGGGTTGGGTCGGTTTCGGGTCATATCGGGTTCGGGTCTTGGCGGGTCGAGATGAACTTTCGGGTCGGGTTGATTTTGACTCGGGTCGCTTTCGGTTCGGGTCATGTCGTGTAAATTTTGTGTCGGGTCGGGTCATAATCGGGTTTAGTTACTGATGGTTATTAATCCGCGTCATTCCAAGTTTTGGTTTATATTTTTTGGTTTTTTGGCATAATTAGGGGAATTTATTTAGTTAGTAAGTTAAACCCATCAATATGCATACTAAATTGTTTTAATTTGGATCATTATTAAGCTTAATTATTATCGGGTCATCAAACGGGTCGGGTCATTGTCCGATAACGAGCCACTACGGGTCGGGTCGCGTCATTATCGGGTCGGGTCGAGTCGGGTTCGGGTGGTCACAATTTCGGGTCCAATCGGGTCGGGTTTTCGGGTGAGTCGGGTCGGGTCGCTCGGGTCGGGTCAAGGTTGCCAGCTCTATCCACTCCATGTACCCCTCCAATCACAACCTTGGAATTCCATATTATAACCTTAATAAATTTATTTTACTTTTTATATTTAATGAAATTTTAAAATATGATTGGAGGGGTTGAGGGAGTGGGACACAATATGGGACAGAGGATCTTCATTGCTCTCTCTAGAGCCTTGTCATATGGAAAGTTTGCTATATAACATTATTATGTGGATTGTTTAATTCCACATGCACTCAGTTTTAGGTCATTATTCACGGGTTGTGTTTCTTATCAACAAGTTTTAAAGTAAAGTTTAAATAAGAATTCATCCTAAAATTAATTGATAATAGGAGGAGTATATGCTGATAAAGTCTAACCTAATCTTTAGAAGTGAGACTACCTCATTTGATCTTGATGATGCCTGGCTATTCACATGTCGAATTGCTCTGCTATCTTCACTCGTCGTAGATGGGGCATTCGTTCTCAAGCTTATTTGATTAGGTGGAAAACTACTCACATATGAAAGAGTTCTGCTTTACTTGCGTAAATCATACGAGCATATCCATTTATCCATATCATGAAATTTATGTAAAAGATGCCGAGTAAAAGCACCAATAATCATTTTTCATTATAAGTATGTGTCGGAATCATCCCGAATTCTGACATTCTCACAGAAGACCTACTGTTTTTCCGTATCCACCCCCTATATAATCCCTGTGTTTATTTGTATATGCCTCATGTATATAGCATATACCCGGTGGTGTGTCCATCTGTGCACACTGTTTTCTTTATTCCCACATTATGTACATGAAAACCATCAACTCTAAGGAGCCGGGAGTAATGCCAAAGCACAACAAAGTAATACGTAAAGATTTGGGAGTTATAGCTTATGGTATGGAAAAATACGTAAAGAAATCAATGAAACGAGGAAACTCGGCAAAAGGAAAACGAAGTAGCCGTACATCTCCCGTTACCATTTTCCTATACTAGATCTGCATGGAGTAATAACGTTCCAAATGGAGAGCACACCCTCACGCAGATCTCAAAAAGAAATTCTGTTTCGGAATAATTTACAATTTTTTTTTTTTAAGAAGAAAATAGAGAGGACAAAAACAAAAGAACAAGAATCCTAGATTGAAAGATCTAGCATGTTCCTTCGTATAGTAGCTAACTCTGAAAACTTCAGCAACCAGATTTATTCAAATCTCACTTACTCTCACACCTTAAACATGAGAACTGTCCCCAAACTTCACTGACCAACCAACTTTGTTGACAAAAGCACATGTTCCGTAATTCAGATCACGTAGACGCTACAAAGTGAAGTAAATACTAATGATAAAATCATCTCGACCAAAAGTCAGTACTAAATTGCTAATATTCGAAATTAAAACAATCAAACAATGGTTTTATACCTGAACAACATTGGAGAAATGAGATATTACAAAGGAAAAGGATAACAAAGTGGAGTCCTACTTTTGAAAAAAATCTGAAGTTAGAACTTTTTATTATCGGGCAGAAAAAGGGAAAAGTTGAAACATGACAAGTTCGAAGCAAACATATGCTTTTCACAATGTAAAATTAGTCATTTGTCAACACAGCTAATGTCCAGCTTAAATTTGCCCCCATGATTATGAAACTGATGTTACACATTTCATAAATCACATGCCAAAACCCAAAACTAATCTTACATAGCTAAACCTAAAATGAATCCAAATATCCAATTCATCAATTTTACACTTAAATTAGCAAATGACGACTAAATGAGAGTTAACAAACAAGACTCGCTCTTTGCAACGGATTCAATCTCCTACTCGAATTTGCGACGATTTCCAGCGACATTAGTCACATTACAATGCACATTGGAACAAATGATCAATAAACCATGTACGAGTACTAATGTAGATATGTATATTTAGCATTAGCTATACATCATCACAAAATGTAACACAAATATATTCCTCACTTTAGTATACGATTTTCTCACCCCAATACTCAACTTGCAATTTAAGCACAAAAACAATAATAACAACAATTAAACCACAAAACCTCAAAACGAACCCAAAACAAAATCAAAATCTCATCATCAAGAAACAGCTAATTAAATTATTAATTATATAAGCTAATAATAATCTAATAACAAACAATAATTAAATTCATGTTTGAAGAGTGTTGAAAGTGTCACACCTACGCCTAATCTCACCGTGCCGTCCAACCTTGACACCAACCAAGCTCAGCTTCTGCATCGCCTTAGCAAAATCATCAAAAAACAACCTCTGATACTTAGCGTAACGCTCAACATACGGCCGTGTCCGCGGATCGCTGTAAAGAACCCGATCCGACTTTAAAATACCCAGCCCCTTTGGAAGATTCTTGTAGTATACGTTATCGAATTTGTTAGGAGACATGATATCGTTAAACACTGACAGTGTGGGGTTCCGCTTGTAGTCGAAACACGCCTTTATCAACCCCTCCGCGAACCGCGGGTTGTACGTCGGGTCATAGTGGGCGGCGCCGCCAGTGTAGTTGTAGATTCCGGAGGCGAACTCTTTGCAGTGGGAGAATCCGATGGTGTGGGCCCCGCTGAGAGCGACCATCTCCTTGGTGGTGAAACCGAGGGCGGAGAAGATGGACATCATTTTATCGACGGACATGTCGGGTTTAGGGAGGCGGCCGTCGGTGAGGGCGGCGGAGGAGATGAGGCTGTCTTTGCGGCCGAGGGCGACGGAGTAGTAAGGGCCGCCGACGAATTTGACGAGGTCGCGGGTGGCGACGGCGAGGATGTCGGAGCAGGAGACGACGCCGGGACATTCGAGTTCGAGGGCGGCTTTGGCGCGAACGACGACGTCGAAGCCGTCGCCGGGGAGGGAGAGGTTGATGTCGGCGTCGCGTTCGGCGAGGTGGAAGGGGGTGGAGGTGATGAGAGTGGAGGCGTCGCAGCCGGTGACGAGGCAGTCGTGGAAGAAGAGGCGGAGGGAGGCGGCGGCGGTGGTTGGGGATTTGATCTGTTTGTCGGTGGTTGTTTGTTCCATTATTTTGTAGAAGTTTGGGCATGATTTGGCGTAGTGGTCTGGGGAAAGGTGTGGGTTATTTGATGTTGTGAGGCGGAGGGTGGTGGTTATTAGGAGGATAATTAGGAGGTAGTGGAACGCCATGGCGGCGGCGGCGGTGGTGGTGGTGGTTGTGGTTGTTCTCCTCTCGTGGATGAGAAGAGGAGAGAGAATGGGGGTTAAGAGAGATGTGGAGGAGAGAGAGAGAGAGTGAAGCTGAAGTTTTAGCTGAGGAAGTGAGTGAGTGAAGGAGTGGGGAGGGAGAGATGGAGAGTGGGAGGATTTAGGGGAGATTTGATTATATTAATGATGTACTAGTTAGTGTGTATTGAGTTTAACTAATTTGTTGTTAATGGAGAAATCAACGGATAGTACTGGGGTTCTCAAGTTCTGATCCTGTTTTCTAGATGAGAGGTTTCGGGTTCGGTAAAATTTGACCTGTCCTACACTAATCAACCATCTTTCGTTTTAAGAAAACGGAAATTTCATTAATGTTATTGTCAAATTTCAAGATATCTCATTCACACATTTCATTAATCTTTTACATATTGTATTTTAGCGAAAGCGAATACATGTTGTCTAACCCAACAAAATAAAACGGAAGACGCAATACATAGACAACGATATTTGAAACTAATTTAATATTGAAAACCAATATGCAAACTATTCCCATCTTAACAAATTAAAACTACGTGAAAATTTTCATAGTGATTGATTGTGATTAACAGGTATTGCATTTTCTTCGTGAGGACTTTTCATGCGGAATGTCATCTGAACATGCAAGTGTAACCAACAATCACGGAGTACTTCCTGACTCCTGCCTGTTTGTCGTCTACAATTTGTCCACAAATCGCTCTTTTTTTTTTCTTTTTTTTTTTTTGTTTTTTATTATCTTTCAAGTGCATTTTAATTTAATGGCCGTCATACACCTGATTTTGAAATTGTAAACTCCTAAAAATTTATGCATATTATTCTTTAGAGTTTCAACTATCGGTTGGATACTCACGAAGTCACGAGTACGGTTGAGCAACGTCAAGTACACGCTCAAAATCGGAACCGGCAATTAGCGGTCATAGTTCCACACCTGTATTAGTTTTTTGTAAAATTGGCATTTGAACATCCATTTTCCTCGTACTTCTGTAGTTCTGTGACTAATTTCGCTAAAAGATCTATCTCAACAGTTAGAAAGCACTGTACATAAGTAGAAGCCGACACGACAAAATCAGGCTCATGTTGCGTACAAAAAGATGACCTAAAAACTGTAATGTTGAACAAACTATACAATTTTGTGAGATAATGAAGCACCAGATTTAAGCTGAATGTCCTTGGTGTAGGCGTTTGTAAGTGAAAAAAGTAGAAGCACAAACACTACTTGCGCACTCATTATACCGAAATGGCTAATGCTGTTGCCGATCTCCATCCAACTTCCAGTATTTCGGACCTGTAACAAAACAGTGTCTTATCAGGAACAGAGCTTCAGTTCAACACTGACCCTATACACAAAGTTAAAAAGAAAAACAGAAAGTGTTCCCTATCGTGTAAAGAAGAGTGTTTCTTTTACAGTCCATTCTACCAACTATAACTGGGAAATTCTGAGAATTGCAATAACTTTTTGATAAGGTTTCCATCTATCAATCAGAGATCTAGAAGGGTTTTATTTTTATTTATTCCGAGGGCAGATATAGAGATCTCAGTTAAAGACTTAAGATGCAGAACACATCCGCACTTGAACAACAGGATTATTGACAGCAGTCAGTACTCAGCATACATGGGGACAGACATAGCAGGAATGGGAAATAGAAAAAATGAGCACATATGTGGTGCGTGATAACAAAAACACATACCATGCCTAAACATCAGTATTCTGAACTGTTGACAGACCTGAATGCTACTTGCGCTAACAATTATAAATAAGCCACTCTATTTGTGTGTACAAATAGCAAAAATGTCTCGATGGAGGGTAAAGATAACAGGAAGCACAAGGAAATCCAGCCATCGGGACACATACCAGCTCGATAGCCAATTACAATGACACTCTCTTTTTAAAACTAACACTTCATGCAAGCAAAGAAGGATAGACAATCGAGGACATACCAGGAAGAAAAAATGGATAGTCATTACGTCTGAAAATAGAACAACAACAAAATACAATCCCAAGCGTGGAACCCTTTTAAGCTTTGTTAAAGTACTGAAGACGCAGCTGCACACCAGAATAAATGCAAAGTGTCAGAGTAGATTTTGGGTAGTATAACCTTTAGAACTCTTTATATGTATTTTCTTGTATTCTTTTCTATAGGAGTTCATGTCGACAGCTGAACCAAGAAACATAACCAGCATTGTCTGCTTTACAAAGGAAAATCTCAACAGTTGTATAATTCTGACAAGAAATGAAATTTTAGAAAGGAATCGGGAACTGGTACGTTAGGAAGCGTTTTCCATTTATGGACTATCAAACTTGACTATAAAGAGGCTATTCTGCTCATATCTAAGGAACAGAGAACCGCACAAACCTCAGCTATATACTGGCAAAACCAATTTTTACTAAGTTCGAACAAATTGAATTATTTACAAAGATCATACCAGAAACAACTTCACAACCAGGAAAATAAAATGTGGCCCAACTACTCGAATTGAGTGCTCACGAAATGATATGATAAACCTTGACTAACTTTGCAAGCTCACATAACATAATAGATTGCACTTGTAGACACTTTTCAGAATGATTATGAATACAATTCAACAACATTATTGGTCTCTTCCACTTCTCCACTAGTAACTAATGTTCAGATGTCCTCAAACAAACAAACAAACAAAAAAACTAATGTTCAGCAAACATTTTTTGAACTCAAAATAACTAGGATATATGAAAATTTATCAGTGTGTCATTTAAATTGTCAAGGTGGAGCACAAGAGATACGATAACATTTTGAATCCTTTCTTTAAAATTTGATGAAGGAAACAGGACAACGAAGGAGGGGTGAGAGGAGAGAAAATCAGATGTAACTTACATCACAAGCATGAAGGGAATAAATAGCTTGAAAATTAGAAGGGCTGCCATTAAGAAAGGCTGCAAAATGAACATATGAGGTCAGAATAGCCAGAATTGGAATCAATGGAAGCAGCTGTAAAGATGGTTTTATCTTCACTTACACTGAAGATTGTGATGAAACGGTAGACAGACGATATCTCAAAACTTGCAATACTTGCAAAGTTTCCCGTGCCAAAAAAGGCAACATTAAAAAGGACCATCTGCAAAATACGAAAGTGTCATTGTCTGTGGTACAGATAGCTAAAGGAACAAACAGCGTACAACAAGAAAAAATGGTTTAAAATAGGATATAGTCCAAAAGATGAGACTAAAGCATAAAGTAGAATTGCGTTGTTTGGTGTCTTTATGCTTTAAATCAAGACACCATATGATAACGAGATCAGGGATAACTTATTTGATGCACTCGAAGCATGGAACTCACCAAGAAAAACTTGGTGTTAGAGGCGCTTATCAAGCCTCCAGCAAATATGTTTGGAAAAGTTCAAGGGACTAACCCAAACAAAATTAACAACATACTAGTTTGCAAAATCCAATACTTAAGGAGTAGTTGTTGAGCTAAAACACCTTGAAACCTTCCCCTTATTACAATATTACTCATAAATATTGCGTTGTTACTTTTGCTATAGTTAGGTTTCTATTTCGATTGCCTTTAGCAAACTCCTCACCCTCATCCTGCGTCTTGTCTTGGTTGTAGTCATTGTTATCTGTTACTTCAGACATCATAGCAGCTACCCTTTCTCTCGATCAGGATTAACAAGCTTGCCACTACCATTTCTCAAGTTGGCTAAGTTCTCTAAACATAAACCTATGCACTATGATCGCATCAAAAAGTGAGGTTAACCCCACAGACCACAACAAAGCCCCTTTCTTGAACTTCCAGATTCAAGCCATGAATCACTTCAAAATATTTACCAGGAGATTGTTTGCTTTACAGTCTGACCCGCCATATTGGCTATCCTAGATACCTTCATGATGAGTCAGAAGCTTTTTCTCAAGTAGACTTCATTACTACAAGGCTGTATCTCCATTAAAATGTAAGTACTGATCTTAAACTTTGAAGGAACGCATAACTCACCTCATTGTTGCACAAAAGTGTATTATTGTCTGGGCATGATTAATGTTATTTGTGATCTACTGAGTCTCATATCTGAGTTGCATAACCCATCCATTCAAACCTTATAAAAATAAGCCTCTCATCTTTCCAAGTTCCTTCCCATGCCTTAAATGTGTGGGCTTGAAAGCTCTTAATGGAAGCTAATATTCACAATCCACCATTGACCACCTTTTCTTTTAAGCTGCACAAAAGGAGGCCACAAAGCCACTAAAGCTAATAGGCGAGAGAGAGGCATTGATGAACTAGGCTTTTAAATCAGGCCACAAAACCATTACTCCAGCAGAAAACGACATTTCACGCCATACAGCCAAAGAATAAGACTCTCTTGCCGTTGATTCCATGTGTAATCCCAATACAGCTTCTAAGAAAACCTTGAAACGCTAATAAGCGTAAGGCTTCTCTTTAAGACATTCGGTAACAACATTCTAGAAACCTTCACTGTGAAAGACCATGAAAAATAGCTCATAACAAGACAAACTTCAGAAGACTATAGCCCAAGAAGAACTGAAATAAAATATAAAAAAAATCCGATAAATTCAGTTTTGACTTCTTACTTACTGAGACGGAAAAGGTACAAATATCTACATGTTATGGCCCTTCACATTGGAAACAGAAGAAGACAAACAGCAAACAAAAAATCATATTAATGGACATTTAAGGAAACATACTATACCTGTTGCGGTGCCCATACACAGAAATGATTTAGCACTGCTAGATACTGTATTAAATTAAAAAAAGTTCAAAAGAATAAGTATGACTTACAAAGACCAACGGAATTCTGACATCTGACAACGTTAAAGGTCTATCCTCATTTTCAGAAGAGATTTCTTCCATCATACTGTCTTCAGAACCAGAAGATCTTTTCACCTTGCTCAAATAGAGAATTGAATTTTCAAATAATATCCATGCCATTAGTACAAGGCTAAGTGCAGCATAGAACAATGCTTCATATCTACAAAATGGTCAGGGTTTAAGAGGATCAGGTTAAGCTCTTCATATATGACAAAAACAACCCTACATGCTGAATAGCTTAATTTGACTTCTGTGGCACAGCAAATGAAGAAAGCTTGTGTACCCAATAGATAGAAGCAAAAATGCCGGTGCAAATCCGAGAAATATGGAAGTCAGCCTGGATAATAGACTCGGTGCTGAGAACAATGGAAGAACCATTGAAACACCTACAAAAGAACATAAAAAATGTACGAGTCATGACAAACCAATTTCGAAATTAAGTGTCAATACAAATGGCATATACATTAAAATTCGAAAATATCTCCATTGTGGCTAAGTAGACTGCCTCCGCTCTTGTTAGTTGTTTTCAATAAAGTCAATCTCCTCTTACATAAGTATAATATGAGAGCAACCTTGCCGATTCTATGATGAATTCAATTGTTATGTTAAGCAGTTAAAGAAAGGTGGGATTACAGACAAATGAAATGCCTATCTTGCTTAGGAGACTCAAGAGAAGATAGTAGGGATATACCAGCAACAAACCAATTTATTAACTGATGCAAAACAAGCAACTCTTGCTTTTGGGTTCTGTGCGATGTTGATAGAGGCACCATGACAGATGATAAGCCCACTAGAAAAGCCTATATAGAAGGATATGAAGATCAGGGATCTGTTCACATAATGAGCAAAAGGAAGAGAAAGGACAAGAGAGAGCGTAGAAGATAAGCATAAATCCAGGGAAAATATCTCCTAACGCTAAATATATTCGAGCACCTGCAAATGAAATAGCATTGGGAGCTTTGGCTTGGTCAACTCATGATTCAGAATACGTAGCCAATATTTATTATCTTGACTGTGTAGTTCCAGCCACCTTGCAGCCATTCCAACGAAAATTATCAGAGCCCCACTGCTAGATCTGTGTACATATAAATCAAATGCAGAACATTATCTCAAGTCTGATAAGTTGATTTATTAGATTATATTGAAAAGCTAAACAAGCCTATTGATTAATCACACATCAGAGTTGCAACATTATATTAGTCAGAGATTAGCTCATGGCAAGATGATGAAGAAAACTTACACCAGCAAAGTATTGTCGGGAATTTCTGCAGGCATCAATGTGAAAACTGATAGACACCAGCATGATACCCATATAAAAGCTGGTATCCAGGATCTCCATGGCATTGCAAGATAAAGATAAAAGGGAGCCGCAACACCAAGAATCAAAAAGCCCCCAGTATACAGCTTCCTTTCTGTGAAGCTGTTTACCTGTGCAAGAGAAGAACCAATTCAAAGTTGAAATTAGAAAGAATATAACTTTGGTAAATGGAATTGAAAAATAACTTCTAGCCGCACCAGGCATTCAAGGACAAGAAGCGACACGGCACAAACAACCAGAAATTTGATGAAAAAACCAAGCTTCTCCTTCTGCAAGCTTCTTCGCAAAGCATTCAAAAACTGATATTCGCTAAGAATTTGTGTCCAAAGGAAAACCGTCATGGCAGTGTAAGCGTGGTACAGTGGAGGAGAACGCTCAACAAGCAGTATCAAAGAAAATACCGCCATGAACAAACTCCCAAGTATATAGACCTGCAGGCAAAAGTGATCCGTAAGAAAGATGCATAAAGAAGCACAGAAGGTAACCATAATCATTCTGATAAACAGAAGAATGTTAATAACTTTTACTTGTGATAACCAAAACATAGGGGACTGGGGGGTTTCTGTTTGTTCAAAGTTAGTTGTTGCAGAAACACAAAGAAATGCCACAGGTTGAATCATAGACTAGAAAATATGTAAAAAAGCATTGAAAGAAAAACATATATATATTTGAAGTCAGTGCCCATCCGCTAAAAACACTAGAGTAAAATACCATGTGTAGAATATTTTAAGACATTCGTTATTGCCCATTAAATTATCAATAACTCAAATATCGAACTTTACAGTTTAAACTTCCAGCTGTTCATAGCTGCCCATGACAGTGAACTTGGGGAAGTTTTAGAAGGGTTTTGGTGAGAAGAAGCATAAATGATTGAGCAACTTAGAAGGAGAGATGGGTTTCCATGGGAGGAAATATGAACTACCAGTAACTTCTTCCACCACCTTAAGTCCCATCCCATTCCCTCTTCCACCTTAGCATCCACCTCAAGAATAAGCAGGAGGTTGGAGTGGCTCAAAGCTGGATCTACCTCCCTTCATCGATCCTTCCAAATACCTATATTTCGGTCATTTCCAACCACCCATGTAAGTCCCCTATCCAATAGATACCTAGCTGAAATAATCGACCATCACAAAAAAAATAGGAGCCTGGGACGCTGTCCTAGTTATGTTTGATGAGAAGGATGTATTTCGAGAGAGGTATTACTGGTTGGTAGGTAATAGGCAGAGTATAAATGTTTCGAGGAATCGAGGACACAAAGTCCATCGTCTCCCCGAACTATTTCAGCCTATGTTACTCCGACACTTCATTTACCTGCTGTGTCGCGTGTCGGACGCGTACCTAAGCACTCCATTTTAGGCAGAAAAAATCAAGTTTTTTCGTAAAATAGCCGTGTCAGACACCCCGAACGTATCCACCTCCGAAACTTCCAGCCGGGTCTGAGTAACATAGATTTCAGCAATCAGCAGCAGTATGGAGGCAACGGTGGAAGACTGGGTCGACAGCAAGAGAAGGCAATGGGAAGGACGGCTAAGAATCATGGTGCTATGGCAGATTTGAAATGAGAGGAAAAAAGTTTTTTCCAATCGGAGTGTGGTGAGAAGGGTGAAGGAGGTGGTTCACGAGGTGATGGGTTATAGGCAATGGGCATGGTGGTGAAAAGATGGGAGGGTGATATTTCGATGTCAGGCTGTCGGAAGGTAAGAGAGCTACTGGTAGTTAAGGCAAAAGTTATGGAATTGGGCTTGAGGATGGCGTCATTGAAAGGTGACTCAAATGTCGTGCTAGAATCTAATTTGCAAGTTGTTTTTCTCATGTACATAGGAAGGGCAAAAAGAGGATAAAAGTTGGCCTAATTGTTAGGAATTCAAGCATCCCGGGGGTTGTCCCGGGTTCAAATCCTCATATCCCCAGCCCCACAACATTAGCTGCTCCTTTGTACCCAAAAAAAAAGGAAAGGAAATAAAGTCGCTCATATATGCGGGCATATAAAGTCACTAAATTCTCAGTTTGAGTTTGGTTTGACGAGCTGAAGCTAATAGCCCACAGGCCATCAATTTCAGTAGGCCCAAACAACCAAGCCAATATTTTAGATGACATAGAAGTTCGTCTGCTGTAGTTCAAGATATGGTCAAGATTATAGAACCAATAGAAACAATGTTCCTCAACAAATCACTGATATCCTTGCTTGCCTTAAGAGGCTTCCTACGCTTCTCCTCACCTCAAGTTTCTATGGTTAGTGCAGTAATTTCTGATGCAGAAAGCAGGAATTCAAAATCAAACCTTAGGGAAAGATGAAAATGTTAACATACAACAGACATCTTGCTGTACATGACACTTCAATACAGATTTATGCATTAAGGAATTACACCAAAATGTAAAAGAAGCATTATAGCACTGGATCTGTCATAGATCATAAGATCAGAACATAATTCACCAAAGAAGAGGAATTAAAGCTGGAGTCACCATACCTTCACCGGTTTATTCTTTTGGTGATCAGTTTCTTCGTTGTTCGTCATTTTATCGTGCCAACTAGTATAAGATTGCAGCACATGGACAATCAGGTAAATGATCCAGCCAACGTATCCAAGAGTCACCACAGTCATAAGCATCATCCAGTCATAGGTCTGAAAATAATGAAATCCTTCAAGTGCCAATTTTCTCAGGTTTTCAGATAATTGCATCGCATTTTGATAGTCTTTGATGGAGACAAGTTCTTCAATTTCATCCAGCATCAACAGATAGTTGGCTAGTGGCTTGAAAGGCTTGAAGAACAGGGAATGCGACTGCTTTATATCTAAATTCTTGTCAAGAATACCAAAAAATTTCACGTGCTGCTAACAAGATGGTAATGCAAAACAAAGTTGTATTGCACATTCAAATGCTAGTAATTTAAAAGAAAGCCTACATAAGAACCCTCCCATGGAAAGAAAAAAAGAAAGGAAAGTTCATTTTAGCAAGCTGGACAATGACAATGAAAATAAGAAACAGTTTGAACTTCGAAATTAGCAAGCTCTGTGCATCATAAATGTTGTGCGTAATGAGGCTGGCAATTCACAATTTCTAACCCACGTGGCAAGCATTCCAATAATCTCAACAGTCAGCAGCTTACATCCGCTAAAGGCGAAAAATATATATATATCAGCATTCAGCACAATATAATTCGCCTGCTTTTTAAGTGAGTCCAAATAATAGAGTACTTCTCCAATGGACAAATCACCCCAATATAAGCAATGAGTTCCCCTAACAAAGACAAAGTACCAACTAGGACGAAGCAATAATGTGTGCCCACTCCCAGAGAAATTCAACGAAAATGGCACGGTTAAAGTAACTTCAGAAATTACAGCAAGAAGGATACGTGACTTGAGAACAAATTGGTTTAAGATTTGTTTGGTATTGGCAAGGACAGCTTCAACTTCATCTCCCTGGAAACTTAGAATTGGTGAACTAAGTTACGCAAAAGAATCAACAAAACGCAAGAATTTTCACATTACAACTAGACCAACAAGAAATTAAAATATACCTCGGTAAAGTTGACGTAATCAAGAGGCAAACTTCCGACTGAGTTTACAGGGCATGGCAGACCAAGTAGAGTGGACTGTAAAGATGCCACACGACAGTGAGAACAAATAGGTTTTGGGCTAAAAAATAAGTTTTAAAACAGATACCAAGCTTGGTTGGGTTTGCAACTTGGTGACCTTGATGTCACAAGTGCAACTCCCACCAAAAGCATCCATGGGAGGAGGATCCACTCACCATCCCCTCTTTCCCCCATGGGTTGGGCAATTACCCCATCTGGGTCAATCTTGGATAGTAGGAGGCCAAGAATGGTCGGCCCACACTTGCCTACAAAAAAATATAAATCAGATGATCAAGGAGGAGAAGAAAAACCATTAATGGAGAAATATCAGCTTGATTGACATCCACCCTCTCAATGCCATCAAGACCCCAATCTTTAGGTGTTGGTGTGTCGTGTGAATGTTCATCAACAAAACGGAAGCCACAATCAGGATGGTTGCCGGAGATTGGTTGGGGAGCCTTCACTCCAGCTCCCCAAGCAACAAGAGGAGTATCAGTATTTGTAGGATGCCCATCACCATGACTACCTGCGCATCAGGTTCCTATTAGCATCTTGACCGATATCTAAGAGCTTAAATGAATCAGTTATTCAATATCCCGCATTAATATTCACTGATTCGGAAAAATGCAATGCCAATTAATTCTTCTGGTGCCAGTAGGGTGACGAATTTGGCTCTGGATTTAAGCATTAGATTGGGCAGAACCTATCCATTCATAAAGTGCTAATTCTGCCAAATACATGGTTCTGATTTCTCGTGTCTGGTATATTTTAACAAAGACGAAAGAAACCCACTCTCAGAGTTCAGTGGTCTAACGGTTGCACATATTCTCTAAGGGTCTGCTAAAGTTCAGTGGAATTTTCAAAAGCAATAGAAAATAACAAAGTCATTTTAAGAAAGCAATATCTAGCATCTTTTCTTTCAACAACTTGCGTCAACACCTATTTATTGTAGTAGATTCCTAAGACTTCTACAATTAAAAGCTCCACGAAGTTGACTGAAGTTACCTCATGGTAAAGATTTAATCTTATTTCCATTTCCAATGGAGCCAAAGACTAATTATTCTTTGGTTTTTGGGATATAATGGAATAAAGCAAAATGGCTCATAAACTGTCTGTGCTTCTTATTTCGTGAAGTAGCAGTCAGTCGGTGCGATTCTCGAAGCAATTTTCATTTTGGGTCATCCGTGCGCAGTCTCTCTATGTTTCAATAGGGGTAAGGCTTGCGTGCATCCGACCCCCCTTACCCCGCCTTATGGCGGGAGCCTTAAAGGCACTGGGGTTAAAGATGTTGTTGTTGTTGTGGTAAAGATTTAATCTGATCTCACATGATGCTATTGATGATAGTATCAAAGTAACAAACAGTCTTCTACTTCTATCTCAAGATACCCTATACAACGAATATTTGGCATGCATAGATCTATTTATTATTGCATTGACGTCTTTGACAGTAACAAAAATTCTTCCATACAGAGTACAGACAGCCCTCTTCTACGCAAACAAACATAATCCAGCCAAATCAAAAAGAAAAAGAAGGTCATTTCATGTGTGTAAAAAACAGTGAAGCAACAATAAAATGACAACTCAAGAACCCTTAAGTCATATAAGCAAGGGCTAGAAAATCAGAAAACGAGATGATAGGCAAAGGGACCAGAAACAATTAACACTGACTCAAGTCTTTCTCTAACCTTTGTCACTCATGCCATGATCAGCTGTAAAGATGTATGCAGTCTGATTGTCCTTGAAATGATCCTCGACTAGACTATAAACTCTTTCCGCAATCTGGTCCACAACCTTAACATTATTGAGATAGATAGACGAGAATGGGCGATGAGCGTGACCATTTGAATCACAACCAAGTAGGTGAAGAAATACGACGACATGATCCTGGTCAAGTAACTGCTTTAATTTCTGATCTTCCTTAGACTTATTTAAAAGGCTTTTAAACTGATCAAAGGACCATTCATCCAAAAAGGACGCATCTGCATGAACAATAAGACGATAAAGCATGAAGCTTTGTAGATATCATAACACAAGGTAGAATAATATGCTGAATGTGATATCCAAAGCACATTGCAAACCGCATTGAGTTCATCCATATAAAACAAGTCCAACAATTCCTCTTAGTATACATATCGTGTTAAGCTTGACCATATATAATCAAAGGACCTCATGTCCTCATTTACAGAAAACACAGAAAGTAACTTCTTGGTCAGGTCATTGCAAAATGCAAACAAAAGTAGGTTAGTACTTCTTAAACTATTACATACAATTTGACATTGTGTGACAGGCTGATAGTTCCTCAGTCGAATTCTAATATGAGCTTTCCTCAATGAGCCCAAGCACGGGCGTAGAGCAACTCTCATAAACAACATCTCTAAGAACTATATGAAACGAGATGTAAAAAAAAAAAAAAAAAACCACGCAAAACTATGGACTCTCAGCGCAAGTATTTCTGAAGATTAAGATGTTTCAGTTTTCATCTTTGAAACATTATTTGACTTAGATCAGCTAAATCATAAAACCAGAATGTTGGCATGCAAAGCTTGAGCTTAATTAGCTCCACAAATACGACACAAGCCAGCTTTGTAATCCGGACATAGAATTTAAGAGTTAAAACCTGTATTGGAAACTTCATACGACATCACGGAGACAAATCAGGACAAGCTACTAGTTTTAAAATCGAACGGTAAACTGTGCATGGAAGTTGACTTCCAGGAAGAATACAATAATAGCATTCATGAATACTGAACACTAAACCACATAGATTAATAGTAGATAGAGAACGGACCTGTAGCAAAATCCTCAAACTCATGAGGATATGAGTTCCATGTGCTGTGGGGCAAGGTGCCACAAAATATTGGTACAATATCTGGGCTGCCATAAGAAAATGTATGATGGCTGCGGTTAAATACCGAGTCAAATTCAACTGGATTAGCTTTCCAACCTGTACAATGTGACAAAGTAGAATCAGGAATATAGTTCATTCCAAAGAAACATGAGGATCTGGGGAAACGATCTCCACAAAGAAACCATTTTCATTAAGAAAATAACAAGGCAACCACCACCTTTTGTAACAGCACTGGGATCCTCGTAAAACCCAGCTATAATGGCAACATGTCCAGGTCTCGACTCAGTTGGAGGCCTAGCATGGGACACACCCCATCGCCCTCGCTCTTTGATCACACTTCTCAGGAATGGAGCTCGGTAATTTCCTTCTTCATCAGGCTCATAGAATTTGTCAGCTCGCAAACCATCAGCTGTTAATATCGATTTAGAATGTCAAATTTTTTGTATACATTGATCGAATTGGCATGTTGCATTCTAAAAAACTAGAATTAGCCTTAGCACTATGCATAGCAGCATCTTACCACTAAATGACTCAAACTTAATAAGAATAAAGAAAAGTGGCTCACCTAATGAAGCTAGCGTGAAATAGAAAAAAATTACTCACCCAATATCAGGAGAATGTAATAGAATAACCCACCCTTGGAAGGGCGAATGAGTCATTATATAGTTGCTTGGGGGTCACTCCAAAATTTATATAAATGGGGGAAGTTACTAGGAGAAATAATCAGCAATCAAATTGTCATTGTATCAGTTTATAGTTTAGCTGTACATTTAGGAGTGTGAGGCCACTCAGAATGTCCTCTACTATCGTTACTATGGGTTTCCGCCACTTATCGACTATCCTACTGTATCATCTCCTCTGTCTACCTATGTGAGTTCATCACAGAGCACAATAAGGTGCTGTATACATATGAAACCATTTTAAAACATAAACTTGAGAAATAATTAAACATAAATTAATTGGAAGGTTGAAATCCAAAAACTGTTTGATCATAGACTAGTGGGAGCATAATTAACCAGAACATGCATGTGAATCCACTTCTAACCTGAAGTCAAAATAAGGATCCTAAACATTTTATTCATCAAAGTCATCAAGTAAGGCTCAAACTTCAAAGTATGAAATATTAGAAATGATGGTTCAAACTAGACATTATTATACTCATACTCAAAGAACTTTGAAATGAAAATTGCTTTCTCAAAGACCAACCAGCTGCCCAAAATAATTCTGGTAAAGCTCTATTGTGGTTGTTATCGTTCAAACAGAGAAACCAGTTAATGTGATGGCTAAACATATTTCAGAAGGAAAGATCAATGCCAATGTGATATCATAATTTTGAAAAAGGTTGACAAATAACCGAAGAAGATTTGAACATCAATACAACAGCAGGAGCTGAATCAGATACCGTATGTATACGAACCAGTTTAATGCCAGTTAGAAAGGTGTGAAATTTAATCCAATAGCAGGAGCATAATCAGATACCACATGCATACGGACCACATTACTGCAAAGTGACGCCCCAATTCACAACTAGTTAATAAAAATCAAAGATATTGTGCTAAAGGTGAGAACTTTAGTCCAAAAGCAGGTACAATAACTTGTAATCAGAACCATAATTCACTACTACCTAATAAAACCCAGAGATATTGTTTCAAAGATTTGAACTTCAGTTCAAAAGCAGGTATATAATCGGCTCCTACTATAGATACACGAACCAACTCAGAACAAACAACAATGTCAGCACAATCCTCATTTACAATACCCAACGAAGTGTGAATTTATTCACACATCAGATGCATAATCACCTACTTCATAGTACATAAACCAAGCTTGAGCATCTGCCCAAATCATAGTATTATACTAATCCAGCTAAAAGGGTTCGAAATTGAGGAAACTGTGTGTACTAAACTCCGAAAGCAGCAGCATAATCAGCTGATATACACTACGATCCGCAATCAAAGAAGTCTCAGCCTAGTAGTTAAGATGAACGCAATAGCTCCCATAGTAGAATCTCCCTTTCCCACATTCTACTTTCTCCTTTAGAATACAACAGAATGTACACAGCAATGTCCACATCTCACTCAGCAACGAATCGAAAACGCTAAAATTCGCAGGCAATTCGACAAAAGATCATACAACCAGCTACAACACAAGATCATCCACATACAAAAGAACCCAAAAACCCACACTAAACGCAGAATCCAATCAGAAAACGTATCAAAGAAGATGCAAAAAGAGAGAGAGAGAGAGAGAAGAAATGAATACCAACAAGAAGAACGAGGCGTTTAGCAGGAGGAGAGAAACGAGGTTTGACAGGATCCATGCCATGAACAATGGGAGTTTTGAAGTAAATGTCGAAAATGCTGAGCATGTAAACAGCATGAAGAACTACTCCAAGAACAACCAGCCATTTCTCTCTCCTCTTCACCCATGTCTTCTTCCCAAATCTGCTTCTTTTGCTTGTCTTCTCCCCTCCTAAAACCCCCTCTTCCCACTTCTTCATTTTATTTGACTTTCTTAGTAAAACCCAGTTGTTCAAATCTGATTATTATGGGACATAAATCTTGCTTGGGAAGTTTGACTGTTTGGAGATTGGAGAGGTTTCTGTGTTTTAGTTGGGCGGAAGTAGCAATTTACCCTTACACTTTCACAAATCGTGCAATTTAACATGTTAAAATCCATTTTTATTACCTAAAAATCGAGGAAGGCTACACCAATCACGGTGATTCGCCTTCCTCTACCAATCACTGCACAAAACTCCAAAGTTTTGTATAAAGAGGGAGAAGAACGTGGGTTAGGGGGGACAAAGCAGCAGATTTCGGGGCCCACGCGTGGAAAAATAAGGGGAATGTGGGGATTTATTTATTTGAAGGGAAATTAATTATATGGAAATTATTTTAAAAAATAAAAATTAATTTATGGAAATTGAAAATTGAATTTTGTGGAAATAATATGTGGGAAATACTCTGTATACCAAAATACCCAACAATTAAATCTCACATTCTCTCTCCTCACTTCCCATAATATTTCTACCAACCCAAAGATAAAAATCTCACTAGAAATTAGGTCAAATTTTCCCCAAAATTTGCCCAGATTTTCCTCCAAATCCGCCCAGACTTTTCCCAAATTCGCTAAATCCTCACGAATTAGTGAATCAAAACTCTGAAATTCACTCAACCACAAACACGATCATCAACCACAAATACGAACCCCCACATAGCACCGGCAATCACACCACCAACCAATCATCATTTCATACCATATATACCATTTTATCATTCTCATATACCATTGCATCCTTTCCATATACCATTCCATCCTCAAAAAGAAAAATAACTTGAAAGTAATGATTTACATGGCTAGAATATACCATTTATTCTTTACCATATACCATTTGAAAAATTCTATATACAATTTTATACGCATATAAATCATATATATATGTTCTAAATTTGGAATATGAGTGGAGAATAAGAGATGAGTAGAGAGAGGGTGGTCAATACTTGAATTGGTTGTTATGGTGAAGAGAGAGGTTTGGGTTGGTGGTTGTTGACATAGGAGAGAGAGTGAGATGAGATTCAGGTTGGTGTGGAGGAGAGAGAGGGGTGGTGTTTGGGTTGTTGGCGTGGAGGAGAGATATGGGGTGTTGGGTTGGTGGTGTGGAGGAGAGAGATAGAGGTGGGAGCCGGCGAGATGTAGCGGGGGTGATGGTGAAAGGGAGCAGAAGAATTGTGGAAGAAGAGAGAAATGAAGTTGGAAGGGGAAGTATAATAGTTGAATTCATTTTATTATTGTACTCCGTAATTATAATTCAATCAATTCACAATTCAATTGTATGGGTGCATGGGGCCCAGTTTCTGTTTTACTTGTCCCCCATATTTCACGTGCTTCCCTACTTTGTGCAAAAATTTGGAGTTTTGCGCGGTGATTGGCAAGGGTATTCCAATCACGGTGATTGGTAGAGCCTTGCTCCTAAAAATCCATATTGTAGTCTCTCTCCTTACTAAAATCTATGAGATCTCGTTTGGATTGTGGGATGGAAATTATGGGGATTAGAGGTGGGATAAGATGGTAGGGAATTCAATCGGCGTATGGTACCCCAAGGGTACGTAGATCTACGTACCCCCCGGTTCAATTTTCACTCATTATATACCATTTTGTAGTCATTATATATTTTCA